>PVJC01034654.1:0-18705 GCA_004026665.1 Murina feae | reverse complement strand
CCACCCACCACCCCCACTCCGTGCACGAATTTCGTGCACCGGGCCTCTAGTCTATTTATAAATATAAATTTTAAAACTCTAAATAAAATAATAGCACAACAAAACCAGCAAACTGGTGTTTATTTGAAGAAGGCAAAGGTAATTTGATTTGAAAAATTACATTCAACAAATTAAAAGATTCAAAGAGGAAGATATTACAATTATCTCAAAAGATGCAAAAGCAAGATAAATAAAATTCAATATCCACAAAATTCAACAAACTAAGAGATTCTTTAGAAAAGAGATTCTTTAACCTGATAAGGTATAATGTTCATATAAAGATTATATTTTATGAAGAAATGTTAAAATCAATACAAATCACCACTTCTAGTTAACATTATTCTAGGTACTTAGCATAAAATGACAAGAGAAAGAAAAAAGAGATGTAAGGTTTTAAAAGGAAGAAACAAAACTGTTATCTTTTGCAAATGCTATATTTCCAACTTGGACAACTCAAATGAGAATTTAAAAAGTTTGCTGAGTGCAAATAAACACAAAAAATCAATTCCATTTTTCTATTCCAGCAATAGTTAGAAATTGTATATTTAAACATTGTATCCACAGGCCTTGGCTGCAAGCAGGCAGAAAGGAGGATGTAAAACTCTCATTATTCATAGATGACATGATACTATACATAGAAAACCCTAAAAACTCCATCAAAAAGCTACTAGATTTTAATAAATGAATTCAGTACATTTTTATACACCAATTGTGAACTCTCAGAAAGAAAAACTAAAAAAAAAAAAAAAATCTGATTTACCATTGCAACAAAAAAAATTAAGGTACTTAGGAATAAACTTAACCAAGAAAGTAAAAGACCTGTACTCTGAAAACTACAGGATGTTGAAAAAAGAGATAGAAGAAGTTGTAAACAAGTGGAAAATTAAAGCATCTTCATGGATTGGTAAAAACACCATTAAAATGTCCATATTATCCAAAGCCATCTATAGACTCAAAGCAATCCCTATTAAAATACCAACAGCATATTTCACAGACCTAGAACAAATATTCCAAAAATTGATATGGAACCAAAAAAGACCCCGAATAGCTGCAGCAATCTTGAGAAAGAACAAATTTGGATGAATCACAATACCAAATATAAAGTTATAGTACAAAGCCACTGTGCTCATAAAAGCCTTGTACTATCACAAGAACAGGCATTTGGATCAAAGGAACAGAAAAGAGAAACCAGAAATCAACCCAAACCACTATGTTCAACTAACACTTGACAAAGGAGGCAAGAGTATACATTGGAGCAGAGACAGTTTCTTCAATAAATGCTATCAGAAAAATTGGCATATACATGCAAAAAAAAAGTGAAATTAGACCACCAATTTACACCATACACAAAATAAACTCAAAATGGATAAAAGACTTAAATGTAAGACATGAAACCATAAAAGTCCTAGAAGAAACCATAGGCACCAAAATCCCAGACATCTCACACAGTAATATGTTTACCAATATATCTCCTGGGACATTGGAAACTAAGGAGAAAATAAACAAATGAGACTACTTGAAGACAAAAAACTTCTGCACTGCAAAAGAAGCCATCATCAAAATAACAAGAGAGCCCACATGGGAGAACATATTTGCCAATGATACATCTGATAAGGGCTTAATTTCCAAAATATATATGAACTCACACAACTTAACAAAAGGAAGACAAACAGTCCAGTTAAAAAATGGGCAAAGGACCTACCTGTAAATAGACACTTCTCTAAAAATGGACATACAGAAAGCCAAGAGACATATTTAAAAAGTTCAAAATCACTAATTATCTCAGAGTTGCAAATCAAAACAATGAAATATCACCTCACACCTGTCAGAATGGCTAGCATCAACAAACCAACCAGTGACAAGTGCTGGCAAGGTTGTGGAGAAAAGGGAACCCTAGTACACTGCTGGTGGGAATGCAGACTGGTGCAGTCACTGTGGAAAACAGTATGGCGTTTCCTCAAAAAATTAAAAATGGAACTCCCATTTGTCCGAGTCATCCCACTTCTAGAAATATATCCTAAGAAACCCGAAACACTCATCAGAAAGAATATATGCACCCCATGTTCCCAGCAGCGCAATTTACAATAGCTGAGACTTGATAGCTTTGTAGTATAACTTGATATTTGGTATTGTGATTCATCCAACTTTGTTCTTCTTTCTCTAGTGCCCATAAGCAGATGAGTGGATAAAGAAAACTATGGTACATTTACACAATGGAATGCTACAGAGCAATCTAATCTAATAAAAGAGTAATAATGCAAATTAGGTGTCACTCCAATACACCTAAGTAATGACCAGCCAAGCCACGCCCGCCAGCCAATCAGAGTGACTATATGCAAATTAACCCAGCCAAGATGGCGGCTGGCAGTCACTGAGCTAGAGCAAAGAGGAGGCTTGCCCTGGCTATGGAGGAAGCTAAACTTCTCACCTGCCTAGGCTGGCTGTGGCCTCCCCTCAAGGCAACAAAGTTTCAATTATAGAAGATAAATAAATCAAAGATACCTGCTTCCAGCCAGCCTCGCTGGGGGCTGTGCCCAGCCTGCAAACAGCCATCAGCCCCTCACCCAGGATGGCCCCACCCTCATGGAGTGAGGGTACCTGCTGGGGGGCTTGGCCAGCCTGCAAACAGCCATAAGCCCCTCACCCAGACTAGTCAGGCACCCCAGCAGGACCTCCCCCACCCAGAAGAGACTGTGGCCAGCCTTCAAACAGCCATCAGCCACTCACCCACACTGGCCAGGCACTCAAGGGGGGAATACCCACCCTGAAGGGGCTGTGACCAGCCTTCAAACAGCCATCAGCCCCTCATCCAGGCTTACCAGGCAACCCAGGGGAGACCCTCACCCTGAAGGGGCTGTGGCCAGCCTGTAAACTGCCACCTGCCCCTTACCCAGGCTGTCCAGGCACCCCAGGGGAGACCCCAGCCTGAAGGGGCTGTGGCCAACCTGCAAACAGCTATCTGCCCCTCGCCCACCCTCTTTGGGTGAGGGTCTCTGCTGGGGGGCTTGGCCAGCCTGCAAACAGCCATCAGCCCCTCACCTAGGCTGGCCAGGCACTACAAAGGGACCTCCACCCTGATCCAGGACACGCTTCAGGCCAAAGGAGCTGGCCCCCACCCATGCACCAGGCCTCAATCCTATAAAATAAAAGGATGATATGCAAATTGACCCTAACAGCAGAACGACTGGGAATGACTGGTTACTATGACACACACTGACCACCAGGGGCAGATGCTCAATGCAGGAGCTGCCCCCCGTGGTCAGTGCACTCCCACAGGGGGAGCTCTGCTCAGCCACAAGCCAGGCTGACAGCTGCCGGTACAGTGGTGGTGGTGGGAGCCTCTCCTGCCTCCTCAGCAACTCTAAGGATGTCCGACTGCAGCTTAGGCCTGCTCCCCGCTGGCAAGTGGACATCCTCCGAGGGCTCCCAGGCTGCCAAAGGGATGTCTGATTGGCTGAGTGAATGAGCTATTTTTGCAGCCAAGAACAAAGATGTCTACGAACTTAACAATATTAACAATATTAACATTCAAAGCTAGGCAGTCACATACAAGTCCATTGACACTGTTGTGGAAGCAGATGAAGCAGTAAATTATTCAACAGAATTTTGGAATTCACTTGATCTGCCAGGGATGACACTGCATGTACTGAAAATTGGTGTGCCAATTATCAAATTATCATGTTGTGAAATATCAACGAGCGCGGGGCTGGACCTTGGGCCAGGGCTGGGCTGAGGCTCGGGGAGCAGGCAGTTGCTGTGGTACCGCCCCCCCCCCATGCTGGTGGTCAAGGGCTCGCAGGGAGTGTGATGGGCGAGAGTGGGGGAGCTTCCTCAGCTCCTTTTTTCTCCAGCTTTTGGGAGGCTCGGCGAGGGTCCCTGCCAGGAGGAGTTGGGAGTGGTAAGGCCACTTTGGGAGTGGGGTGCGGGGCATGGGCTGCCGGTGGGGAGTGGAGGTGTAGGCCAGCACTGGGAGCCCAGACTGCAGAGGTGCATGTATGTGAGGCCAGATCAGCCGGGCAGGGCAGGGGCAGCGGCGTGCCAGAGGCAGCCACCCGGGAGGACAGCTGCCCACAAGCATTGTGCAATTAAACTTATGCTTTATTAGAAACGCATGCTTTTTCTTTTCTTTCTTTTCCATTTAACCAGACTGAGCCACAGCAATTCGTGGCCAGGTACAGCTAGTAAAAAATAAAAAGCTCTTACCATTTGCAACAGCATGGATGGACCTGGAAAGTATTATGCTAGGTGAAATAAGACAGTCAGAGAAAGATAAGTATTACATGATCTCACTCATATATAGAATCTAAAGAACCAAATAAACTGATAATCAACAACAGACCCAGAGTCATAGAAGCATTATTAGACTGCTGATCCTCAGTGGAAGGAAGGGGAGGATGGGTGGGAAAAGAACAACCAATGAATTGTCTGCATATATGCATAACCCATGGACACAGACAATGGGAAGGTGAGGGCCTTGGGCCGGGGAGGACAGGAACGGCTGGAAGAGGTTATTGGGGAAAAAAGGATGACCTATGTAATACTTTCAACAATAAAGATTTTATATAAAAAAAAGTAAAAATAAAAATTGTATCATTTGCAGTAGGTTGAAAAGAAAGGTGTTTACAAATAAATCTAATAAAGGTATTGAAGATTTTTATGATGAAAAAATTACACAACTTTTATTGAAATATATTAATGAACACCTTAATATCTTAAGTAAGCGAAAACATTTATTTGTGTATAGGTGAGATGATCACCAAAATGATCAAAATGTCAGTTTTTCCCAGTTTGCTCCTTAGAGTCAAAGCAAACAGGAGTCTCACAGTATTTATGAGGTGCTTTTTAAAAAAATGGAATTTGACATAATGTACATGAGTCAGCAAAAGGTCAAGAAAACTCAGGGCACTACTGAAGACGAGAAGATGCTAAAATGGATGCAAAGCTATGGTAGTTAATGATTATAGTGTAAGATTGGCTAGAGTATAGAAAAAAATAAACCCACACATTTATTTATACTCAATGCATAACAGTTTCACAGTAGCTCAATGGAAGGAAATAAGGTCTTTTTATTAAGGATTGCTTAAATAATATAATATCATATGCAAAAAAATGAGACTGGATCTTTATTTCATATCATAAACAAATTCATTTCAGATAGATCAAGGACTTAAATGGGAAAGTTAAGACTATAAAGCTGTGAAGACGTCCTAAGACTTTTTTTTTTTTTGCCTAGTGTAGGTAAGTTTATCTTAAACAATTAATAACTACAAATTGTTTTTTAAAGTATTTATTAAATTGTATATTTTAAAATTAATCATTTCTATTAATAAGAAATTCAGCATAAAAAGTATAATTAAGCCACACCCAGGAAAAGAAATTGAAGCAATGAAACTGAATTAATATCCAGCACACACAAAGGACTCTTACAATCAATATGCATGGGACAACTGAAAATAAAAATGGGCAAAGACTAAGAGAATAGTCAATATTAAAAGATTTTCAAACCTCATTAATAATCAGAGAAATAAAATTAAAGTATAATGAGTTATCCCAACTTACATCCATTAGGATGGGTACAATAAAATAAAATAAAACCAAAGCAAATCAAAACAGAAACTAATAAGTGTTGACAAGAATATAGAGAAATTTGAACCCTTGTGCACTGTTGGTAGAAATGTAAAATGGTGCAAGCACAATGGAAAATAATATGCACCTTCTTAAAAAATTAAAAATAGAAATACCATATGACCCAGCAATTTCACTTCTGGGTATATCCCAAAAAGAATTGAAAGCAGGATCTCAAAGAGATATTTATAGACACATGTTTATAGCAGCATTATCCACAATAGCCAAAAAGTTGAAGCAACCCAAGGGTCCAACAACAGATAAATAAACAAAGGTGGTATATACATAAGTGGAATTTTATTTAGCCTTAAAAAAATAGGAGGGAATTCTGACACATGCGACAATGTGGATGAACCTTGAGGATATTTTGATAAGTAAAACAAACTGGTCACAAAAGGACAAATACTGTGTGATTCCAGCTACGTAAGATACCTAGAATAGTCAAATGCATAGATACAGAAGGCACTGTGGCTTCCAGGGGCTGCAGGGAGAGAAGAATGGAGAGTTATTGCTTAATGGGTACAGTTTCAGTTTTGCAAGACGTAAAGTTCCTGAGCTGGAAGTGGTGATGGTTGAATGTACTCAATGCCACTGAGCTGAACAACTAAAAACGATTATGATGGCTCTGGCCAGTTTGCTCAGTGGTTAAAGCATCAGCCCACAGACTGACAGGTCACCTCGGTTGCAAGGTTTGATCCCCAGTGGTAGTTGAGGCACGTGCAGGAGGCAACCAAACGATGCATCTCTCCTATTGATGCTGCTCTCTCTTTGTTTCTCCCTCTCCCTTCCACTGTCTAAAAGTCAATGGAAAAAATATCCTCAGGTAAGGAGTAACAACAAAAATGATTAAGATGGTAAGTTCTTTTCTGTATTTCTTCATACTTAAAAACCTTGAATGAAAATAAAACAATAATGCAGGGTAGGACAAAAGTAGGTTTACAGTGTTTATATGGAAAATAATACAGTAATTAACAAGTAACAATGCAAGAATAAATTCCATGTTTCATATACTCACCACTGTAAACTTACCTTTACCCCAACCTGTATATAGTTTCATACCCTTCAGAATGGCAAAATTTAACATTCGGACAATAGCAAGTGATGGTGGGTATGGTTATGTGGAACAACATTCTTATACACTGTTGTGGGAGCGTAAACTTATGCAATAACTTTAGAAAATAATTTGGCATTATCTTGTAAAAATAAAGACATATGTAGTTGATATATACCTAGGTATAGACCATACAGCAACTTGTATTCATTGTGCACTAGGACATACCAGCACTCTTTACAATAGCAACACAAACAAGTTGAAAGTAACTTACACATGCATAAACAGTAGGATGTATAAATATACTGTCATGTATTCATGACATGAAATATCATACAACAATGAAACATGCTCAAATTCAAGAAACATAATGTTGACTAAAAAAATAAATGACAAAACAATATACAGTCTGTGAGGAGATTCTACTATACAAATTTATAAGAATATAAAGCAAATGCAGTAGAGCTACACTGAAAGCTTTGAATGAAACAAGAAACTCAAAGTTCAGAAGAGCATTAATCTCTGGGCAGGGGCAAGGGACAGGAATAAGCTGAGATAGAGGCCCATGGGGGTTCAAACATATATTTTATTCATTAAATCTGAAGATGGGTTTATGATAGTTTACTGAATGCTTTTATGCCTTAAACCTGTTTTACAAATATTAATGATATCTTTTCAATATTTAATAAAGATAGATGTTTTTTTTAACACCAGGTTACAGGTGTGTTGGAGGGTACATTAGCAGGCAATCAATCCATACAACCCACATCTATGTGTGCATATGTGTAAATATGGTAAATATATCTACTTTTCAACGTTGACCTTTTACAAAAGGATTTGTAGAGGAAAGTCTTTTGGAAGGATCTACTTAAGTGGGAAGTTGAAAATCCAAGAGAGAAAAGGTGGTAATCCATGGGGACCTTTCCTGAGAAGGTGAGGGATAGGGGACCCCAAGCTCAGGAGGCAGCACTGGCTTTAGATAAGAGAAGACACAGATGTGTCTGAGTGTGGCTGTTTGTTGGTTATCAGTAAACCTCCAGTAGAGTCTGTTAAGTACCAAGTCAAGGGCCTCTTCTGAGAGTGAGGGATTAGATAGGAGGTTATATTAGAAAGGATTGAACATGAAGCAAGAAGTGGGTAATTATCTATTGAGGTACTTTGCCTGTTTATTAATTGGATTGTTTGTCTGCCTTTTATTCAGTTGTACGAGCTCTTTATATATTTTGGAAATTAACCCCTTATCAGATGTATCATTGCCAAATATGTTCTCCCATATAGTTGATTTCCTTTTCATTTTATTAATGGGTTCTTTTGCTGTGCAGAAACCTTTTAATTTGATGTAGTCCCATTTGTTTATTTTTTCCTTTGTTTCTCTTGCCCTGGGAGATGTACAGGCAAAAATTCTGCTACATGAGGTGTCTAAAATTTTACTACTTATGTTTTCTTCTAGGATTTTTATGGTTTCAAGACTTACATTTAAGTCTTTTATCCATTTTGAGTTTATTCTTGTATATGGTATAAGTTGGTGGTCTAGTTTCATTTTTTTGCATGCAGTTGTACAAATTCCCCAACAATACTTATTGAAGTTATTGTCTTTGCTCCATTTTATGCTCCCACCTCCTTTGTCAAATATTAATTGACCATACTGACTTGGGTAAATTTCTGGGGTCTCAGTTTTATTTCATTGAACTATATGCCTGTACTTGTGCCAGAACCAGGCTGTTTTGATTACAGTGGCTTTGTAATATAGTTTGATGTCCATTATTGTTATCCATCCAACTTTGTTCTTCTTTCTCAATATTTCTGAGGCTATTTTGGATCTTTTTGGTTTCCATATACATTTTTAGAATATTTGTTCTAGATCTGTGAACTATAATGATGCTATTTTAATAGGGGTTGCATTGAATCATAGATTGCTTTGAGTAATATGAACATTTTAATGATGTTAATTCTTGCAATCCATGAACACGGTCTATGCCTCCACTTGTTTGTATCTTTTTTTTTCAATGTCCTATAGTTTTCCAAGTAAAAGTCTTTTACCTCCTTGGTTAGGTTTATTTCTAGGTATGGTTTTTTGTTGTTACAATGGTAAATGTGACATACAGATTGGCAAGAGAGCATGAAAAAAAAATGCTCAACCTCAGTAATTATCAGAAAGATGCAAATTAAAACTACACGGAGGTATTGCCTCACACCTGCCAGAATGGCTACCATTAACAAATCAAAGATGACAAGAGCTGGTGAGGATGTGGAGAAAGCAAAACCCTGGTGGGAATCGGACAGGTTGGTGCAGCCACTATGGAAAACAGTATGGTTTAAAAATTAAAAATGGAACTGTTGTTTGATCCATTGATCCCACTTCTAGGAATATATCCTAAAAATCCTGAAACACCCGTCAGAAAGAACATATGCACCACTATATTCATATCAGCATTATTTATAAGTTGAGGCTCAGTGCACAAAATTTGTGTACTTGGGTCGGGGGGAGGGGAGTCCCTCATCCCGACCTGTGCCCTCTCACAATTCAGGAGCCCTTGGGGGATGTCTGACTGATGGCTTAGGCCTGCTCTCCCCAGGGGCCTAAGGAATTCTGGATTGCAAGAGGGCACAAGCCAGGCCGAGGGACCCCACTGGTGCATGATTGGGGCAGGGGAGAGATGTGCGGGAGGTTGGCCAGATGGGGAGGAACCATGGGAAGGCTCCATGGTGTGTCTGGCCAGTCTCGCTCAGTCCCAATCAGCCGGACCCTAGCAACAAGTTAACCTATAGGTCAGAGCATCTTCCCCCTGGTGGTCAGTGCACATCATAGTGAGTGGTTGAGTGGCCTTAGCATATCATTAGCATTTTACCCTTTGATTGGTTGAATGGCTGACAGGTCGACTGGACACTTAGCATATTAGGCTTTTATTATACAGGACTAGAAGCCTAGTACACAAAATTTGTGCATGGGGGGGAAGGGTCCCTCAGCCGGGCCAGCAGCCTCTCACAATCCAGGACCACTGGCTCTTAACCACTCGCCTGCCTGCCTGATTGCCCCTAACCACTCTGCATGCCTGTCTCATCGCCCTAACCACTCACCTGCCTGCCTAATCATCCCTAAGCACTCTGCCTGCCTGCCTGATCATCCCTAACCACTCGCCTGCAAGTCTGCTTGCCTCTAACTGCTTGCTTGACTGCCTGATTGCCTCTAACCTCCTCTGCCTTGGCCCCTGCCACAGTGGCTTTGTCCAGAAGGATGTCTGGAATGATGTCTGGAAGGTCATTTGGCTGTCCAGTCTAATATTACAATTTTATTATTATAGATAGCTAATATCTGGAAACAGCCCAAGTGCCCATCAGTAGATGAGTGGATAAAAAAAGCTGTGGTACATTTGCACAATGGAATACAATGCAGCTGTAAAAAGAAGGATCTCTTATCCTTTGAGACACTATGAAAGGACCTGGAGATTATTATGCTAAATGAAATAAGTCAGAGAAAAGCAATTATCATATGATCTCACTTATACTAGTATGTGGAATCTAATGAACAAAATAAACTGATGAATAAAATAAATCCAGAGGCATGGAAACATGGAACAGACTGACAAATCTCAGAGGGAAGTGGGGGGACAGGAAGAGGTTAACCAAAGAGCTTATGTGGATATATGCATAGCCCATGGACACAGACAATAGTGCGGTGAAGGCCTGAGGTATGATAGGAGCTGGGTGGAAAGGGGAAAGGAGGGGAAAATGGGGAACATTTGTAATACTTTCAACAATAAAAAAAGAAATGGGTAATTGGGCAAGAATATGGGAAGGAGAGATTGGGAAGTCTAGAGAACAGAGGTCACAAAACATGAGGGTCCTCAATCTTCCTATTCCAATTCCAGCTTTATTGAGATGTAAGGTGTGCAATATGATGATTTGATATGTGTATATATTGCAAAATGACTACCACAATAAGATTGGTTTTTACATCAATCACCTCACACAGTTATCTTTTGTGCATGCATGCATACATGCGTGTGTGTGTGTGTGTGTGTGTGTGTGGTGAAAACTTTTAAGATTTATTCTCTTAAAAACTTTTGAGTGTACATACAGCACACTTAACTAGAATCACCATGCTGTATACTACATTCCCAGAGCTTATTCATCTTATAACTAGAAGTTTGTACCTTTTGACCAACATCTCTCTACTTTCCTTATCCACTCAGACCCTAGTAACCAATCCTCTACTCTCTGTCTCTAAGAGGTTTTTTTAGAATTCATATATAAGTGAGATCATATAGTATTTGTCTTTCTATCTGACTTATTTCACTTTTCATAATGCTTTCAAAGTTTATGCATGTTATAAATAAGATTTCCTTCTTTTATATATATATCACCTTCTTTTTATATATGTCACCTCTTCTTTTTCAGTTCATCTATCAATGGACACTTAGATTGTTTCCATATTTTGTCTGTAGTAAATAATATTGTAGAAAACATGGGAGTGCAGGTATTTTTTTGAGATAGTAACTTAATTTCCTTTTGTTATATACCCTGAAGTGTAATTGTTGGATCATAAGGTAGTTCTATTTTTAATTTCTTGAGCAACCACATTACTATTTTCCATGGTGGCCACACCGATATACATTGCCACAACAGTGCACCAGTGTTCCCTTGATTCACATCCTCACCAACACTTGTCCCTTGTTTGTGTTTTGTTTGTCTTAATAATAGCCATTATAACAGGTGTGATATCTCATTGTGATTTTGATTTATCTGATGATTAGTGATGTTGAGCATCTTTTCATGTATTTGTTGATAATTTGTATGTCTTCTTTGAAAAAATGTCTATTCAGGTGCTTTGTCCATTGTAAAATTGGATTATGTATCTTTTTTTTGCTATTGGGCTGTGTGAGTTCCTTATATATTTTGGATATTAATCCCTTATCATAAATGTGATTTGAAAATACTTTACCATATTCCATAGGTTGCCTTTCATTTATTGACTAGAGGCCCGGTGCACAAAAATTTGTGCACTTGGGGGGTCCCTCAGTCCAGCCTGTTCCCTCTCGCAGTCCAGGACCCCTTGGGGGATGTCCACTTGCTGGCTTACGTCCACTTCCCGGGGGATCAGGCCTAAGCTGCAGTAGGACATCCTTAGAGTTGCTGAGGAGGCAGGAGAGGCTCCCATCACCACCACTGTACTGGCAGTCATCAGCCTGGCTTGAGGCTGAGCAGAGCTCCCCCTGTGGGAGTGCACTGACCACCAGGGGCAGCTCCTGCATTGAACATCTTTCCCCGGTTGTCAGTGTGTGTCATAGTGACCAGTCATTCCCAGTGGTTCTACCATTAGGGTCAATTTGCATATTACCCTTTTATTATATAGAATAGAGGCCTGGTGCATGGATGGGGGCTGGCTCATTTGCCCTGAAAGGTGTCCCATATCAGGGTGGGTGTCTCCCCTGGGGTGCCTTGCAAGCCTGGGTGAGTGGCTGATGGGCTTTTTGCAGGCTGGCCACAGTCCCTTTAGGGTGGGGGTCTCCCCTGGGGTCCCTGGTCAGCCTGGGTGAGGGGCTGATGGGCTGTTTGCAGGCTGGCCACAGCCCCTTTGGGGTGAAGGATCCTGCTGGGGTTCCTGGCCAGCCTGGGTGAGGGGCTGATGGCTCTTTGCAGGCTGGCCAAGCCCCCTAGAAGGAACCCTCACTCCATGAGGGTGGGGCCATCTTGGGTGAGGGGATGATGGCTGTTTTCAGGCTGGCCACAGCCCTTTCAGAGTGGGGGTGGGGGTCCTGCTGGAGTGCCTGGCCAGTCTTGATAAGGGGTTGATGGCTGTTTGTAGGCTAGCCACAGCCCCCAGGGACCCAGCTCCCAGCGAGCTGGCTGGAAGCAAGTATCTAGGATTTATTCATCTTCTATAATTGAAACTTTGTTGCCTTGAGCAGAGGCCATGGTCAGCCTAGGCAGGTGGGGAAGCTTAGCTTTCTCCCTCACCCAGGCAAGCAAACCTCCTGTTTGTTCTAGCTCCGTGGCTTCTATAATTGAAACTTTGTTGCTTTGAGCAGAGGCCACAGCTGGCCTAAGCAGGCAGGAAGTTTAGTTTCCTCCATCACCAGCACAAGCAAACCTCTAGCTCTGTGGCTGTTGGCCGCCATCTTGGTTGGGTTGATTTGCATATAGTCGCTCTGATTGGCTGGTGGGCATGGCTTAGGGTGTAGCAGTGACACCAATTAGCATTTTACTCTTTTATTAGATTAGATTATTTCTTATGCTGTGTGAAGATTTTAGTTTGATATAGTCCTACCTGTTGATTTTTGCTTTTGTTGCTTGTGCTTTTGGTGCCATATCCAAAAAGTCATTGCGAAGGCCAATGTCAAGGGACTTTTCCCCTATGTTTTCTTCAAGGATTTTTGGTTTCAGGTCTTACTTTAAGTCTTCAATCTATTTTGAATGAATTTTTTTGAGTGGTATAAGGTAGGATTTCAGTTTCATTCTTTTGCAGGTAGTTATCCAGTTTTCACAGCACCATTTATTGAAGAGACTGTTTTTTTCCCATTGAATATTCTTGTTTTCCTTGTCAGATATTAGTGAATTGTACATGTGTGGGTTTATTTTTGGTTCCTTGATTCTGTTCTATTGGTCTACCTGTCTATTTTTATGCCAGTACAATACTATTTTGATTACTATAGCTTTGTAATACAGTTTAAAATCAGGAATGTGATGCCTCTTTCTTAAAAATTGCTTTAGCTGTTTAAGGTCTTTCATGGTTCCATATAAATTCTAGAATTCTTTCTATTTCTTTAAAAAAATGCCATTGAAATTTTGATAGAGATTGCTCTGAATCTACAGATGACTTTGGGCAGTATGGACATTTTAACAATATGAATTCTTCTAATCCATGAATACAGGATATATTTCCATTTATTTGTGTCATTTTTAATTTCTTTCATCAATGTCTTACAGTTTTAAGTGTACAGATCTTTCATCTCCTTGGTTAAATTTATTCCTACATATTTTATTATTTTTGATGCTATTATTCAAGGGATTGTTGTTTTTTTAAATATTTCTTTTCCAGTTAATTAGTTGTTAGTGAATAAAAACAATTGATTTTTTATATTGATTTTATATCCTACAGCTTTACTGAGCTTGTTTATTAGTTCTAAGTTTTTTGGTGGAGGCTTTAGGATATTCTAGATACCAGGCCGTGGGTGGGGGAGAGGGGACAAAAGTAGATTTACAGTTGTTTGTTTGGAAAAATAATACAATAATTAATAAATATTAATATAAGAAAAAACTCTGTTTTTTGTACTCAATAACTGTAAATCTACCTTTGCCCTACCCCATATAAAATTATATCACCTGCAAACAAGACAATTTTACTTCTTCCTTTCTGATTTAGAAGTTAATATATATGTATGAATGTATGTATGAATGTATTATATCTTGCCTGATTGCTCTGGCTAGGACTTCCAGTATTATATTAAATAGGAGTGATGAGAATAGATGCAGAGTGGTCTGTCTTAATTTTCTGCTGGTTTCTGTTCTCCAAGACACTTGTAACCTCTGAAATCTGAGAGCACCATGGGTCAAAGTCTACAGTGAGGGCTGGAAAATGAACTCTAAGGAACACTGGCATTGGTCAAATGGAGAGTGTTAATGAGGGCACCTTGGGAACTAGGTCACAGTCAAATGGGTCATTGCTCTGAGTTGGAAAAGTAGCTGAACAATGCTCAGAGGGTAAATAAAGGAGAGAGGCTTAACGGTTCAGAAAGAACAAACACCTATAGCTCAATTAGTTGATTTCTGAAATAAATGAGTTTCATAATCTATCAGGCTACCAAGAGTAAAAGACTTCTTCTGTAAAACAATAGGTAAGGCTGCTCCCAACTGTGCGGAGAAGGTGTTAAGATTTTGGAGAAACGCAGTTATGTGAACACTGCAATGTGCTCAGTTATTTACAAATGTATTGTGCTCAATATATAAGTTTCTTTGTGGTAGCTTTGAAGATGGAATTTATTTGTCCAAAGCAAAAGTATTTAATTCTGTTGTGCTGCAGTCTATAAAATATTTACATTGTTATCCTACATATGCACGTTACTTACCTCTAGCTGCATTTCTTTCAGCTGTACTTTAAATAAGAGATTTGGATTCCTGACAATGTCACTCAAGCCAACTTTTAGAGGAAAGAACCACAGAATCACTGCAGCTCTCAAAGCCTCGAGGATGTGAAACAGTTCACCCATTTGTCTTCAGGCCGGAGAGAATCCAAACCAGCCTAAATAATGAGACATATCTCCTAAACCTGAACAACCCAGAAGACAAATTATTCTTAATTATCACATATTTCCCTCACAATATTCTCTCCTGCTGTAATTAATGTGTTTCTTAGAGAATGAGGTATTTAAAGAGAAAAATCCCAAAGTCAGTTACAACGGACTATAAACTCCACATGTATGAGAGGGAGATAGCAGCAATGGAAGAAAGCGAGGTATAAGGGGAAAGAGTTAAACTGGGAGCCAAGGGCCCATGTGCCACCTTGGTCCACCATGGCCCATGTGAAATGGATGAGTTAAGGCCATATCAACTCTTCTTATTTAGTGTCCTTGTCATCCTATCTAATAAAAGAGTAATATGCAAATTAACCATCACTCTGCGACAAAGAAAGTGGCACCCATAGTGGCCGGGGCAAGATGCTGGTGGCATTGCCCTGGCAATGTGAGCCCAGTGTCTGTGCCCCAGCCATGCGGAGGAGAGGAGGAGCCTTGGGCCAGAGGCCAGGACAAGGGTTGCTGGCATTGTTGCAGGCCAGGCTCAGGGACCCGGCTCCCCCCCGCCCCCCGCCCCCGTGCACGAATTTTGTGCACCGGGCTTCTAGTATTATGATAAAATGATTGCTTCCCCTACTTCCAAGTGTTTGAGGATTAAAATTATGCATAAGAGCTTTAAAAAGTATAAAGTGTGCTACAAAGATGAAGATTAAAATAGTTCATAACCATGTGTTGAACAATAATTAACATCATGAATCCACTTTCTTTTACTATAACACAGAAAATTGGCTGAAAATTGGCTTTTATTTTTTCTTCAGAGGCAAAAAAACCCCCAGCCCAATTGGTATTGATAACATTTGGTTGTTCAAGGGTGAATTACTGAGTGTACAAGCCTTCCCTGGCGACCCTTCTCCCTCCTGCCTATCTGTTCATTCCACTTCTCCACATCTGTACTTGAGTGCTTCTGCCAGACTACCTGCCCACTGTCCCATGAAAGGTCTGTGTGTTCCCACATTTGCATCTTTGCTGTTGCCTGCCTCCCTCTTAAATCGCACCCTTCTTTTTCCCTCTGTGGATTTTTCAAAGATCAAGCTCTTGCAAAGCCATGAGCTGGTTGCCCTTGTCCACCTCTGTCTTTCCTGAACATCTCCTGGAACATGTGAAGTTGCACTGCTCACTGGACTGACTGCCTTTGTAGGCTGATATTTTCCATTCAGTTGAGTCTCTTTCCCTCAACAAAGAAGATTATACATTAATTAATGGCATGGACAATGCATTTTTTGGCCCTTTCTGCAATAAAAAGACATGTGCCTCATAACTATTCAGTACTGTAAGTTAGATATGGAGAATAAAAGGAAGAACCATTCAGATTTTTTTCTTGTGAGAGGGGGCAAAATTGTTTTGGAAATTCTGAATTCAGTTCTTCTATGTTATCCCTAGCTCTCTGAAGGTAATTTATTTGTGGCTTAGAATAGTATGTCAGTAAAATGTATGTCACATAATCAGTGAAATAGGTTAGAGAAGCATGGCATAAGGATCCACTGTATGAAGTCATAGCAACATCATTTGCTCTTATATGGGGATTTAAAAGTATACATACTGAATGCAAATTAAAACCACAATGAAATATCACCTCACATCTGTCAGAATGGCAACCGTCAATAAATCAACAAAAAACACGTTGGAAAGGATGTGGAGAAAAGAGAACCCTTGTGCACTGTTGGAGGGAATGCAGAATGGTGCAGCCACTAAGGAAATCAGTATGGAGTTTCCCCAAAATATTAAAACTAGGACTGCCTTATGACCCAGCAATTCCACTTATGGGAATATATTCAAAGAATCCAAAGCACTAATTCGAAAAAATATATGCCCAGCTATGTTCATTACTTATAATAGCCATGATTTGAAAGCAGCTCAAGTGCCCATCAGTAGATGAATGAATAAAAAAGCTGTGATACATCACACAATGGAATACCACCCATCCATAAAACTGGAGGAAAACTTACCTTATCTTACCTTTTGTGACAGCATGGATGGATCTGGAGAGTACTATGCTAAGTGAAATGAGGCAGTCAGAGAAAGACAAGTACCATATGATTTCACTTTCATATGGAATCTAATGAAAAAAATAAACTAACAAGATGGAGACAGACTCATGGATACAGAGAACAGACTGACAACTATCAAAGGGGATGGGGAAGAGGGCTGGGTGAAAAGGATAAAGGGATGAAGCAAAGAGAAAGAAAGACTCATGGACACAGACAACAGTGTGGTGCCTGACAGAGGGAAGTGGGGGTGAGGAGAGGTAGAAGGGAGTAAAGGGGGATAAATGGTGAGAGGAGACTTGACTTGGGGTGGTGAACACATAGTACATTATGCAGATGTTGTATTGTACAATCGTATGCCTGAAACTTGTATAACTTTATTAACCAATGTCACTCCAACAAATTCAATAAAAAATTAACTGCCATAAAAATTAAACATATATATATATATATATATATATATATATATATATATATATATATTGTATAAATATTGATAAAAATACACCGCAGTACACACTGATAACTATCCCAGTTGCCACAATTCAGATCAGATCTTTACTCTGCCATTACTGCCAGCAGCAGCTACATATCAAATAGGACAAGCCTTTGGAAGTTTTATACTTTAGTACAGGTTTGAATACTTGTCACATGACTCTGAAACCTCAGTTATGACTAATCTGCTATGTACATCGAAGTAATAATTTAGGGTACTGTATTGGAGTGGCTTAGAAAAATACTCAAAGTGATGAATTAGAGTACTGAAGGGACTATGTTTAAAGATGTGTTTTTAATAGAGTTCTCATCTCAAGGATACATATCTGAGTTGTGGATAAAGCACAAGTGTATATGTAGGAGTATAATGGATCTATTTACTTGTATTTTATTTCTGTGACAGGAAGGATTAAGGTAGCTTAAAAATACATTAAACCCCAAAGTACAAAATAAATTGAGAAGGAAAATGAAGGCAAGAAACACACTCATACACACACATGCATATTTGGTAGCTGGAGGAAGATTGCAAATGTGACTCTAAGTTTGTCTAAAGACAATAAAGCAAAAGAATCAGCTTTAAGAGTTGCAGTAACTGGGTGATAAAAACAATCCTATGTTTATGTGAACCACGGTGTCCCCTGATGCTGAGATTAATATTTTGGCGAACACACAATATACAGATGATGTATTATGGAATTGTACACCTGAAACCTATATAATTTTGTTAGCCAACTAGAGGCTCAGTGCACGAATTCATGCACCAGTGGGGTCCCTTGGCTTGGCCTGAATTGGATTGGGCTGAAACCGGCTCTCCAACATCCCCGAGGGCCCTGGATTACGAAGGACACAGGCCAAGCTGAAGGACCCCACTGGTGCACAGTCGGGGCTGTTTACATTCTGTAATAAAAGTGTATTGCCTGATGGCATGGAGCTTTGAGGTCTCTATTGCTTAATTTTCTCCAGGTTGCAGCAGACCCAGAAATGCTTTCAGAAGTAATTTTCCTCCTGCTCTACATATTCCCTTAACCCAGTAATTTACCAAATCTCAGTCACAAGAAACAATATTGATAAAAAGACCTACCAGACAGACATTTTTCTAGAGCTGCACTGTCCAATACAATAACCACTAGTCACATACAGCTACTTACATTTAAATGAATTAAAATAATAGTTAAACTTCAGCTCCTCCATCCACACATTAAGTGTTTAGTAGTCACAT
>PVJC01034653.1:0-18669 GCA_004026665.1 Murina feae | reverse complement strand
GCCCATGGCGGAGCCTACTATGCAGGTTGGCCACAGATGTTCCCTTTGTTGTATGTGTTTTTCCCATTGACCCCTTCCACCTCATATCCAACCCCCCCAGGCCTTTCCCCCTCTATGTCTATGTCCATAAGTTATCTCTTAACATTTCTGTTTCCTTTCTAATCTCTAAATTTTATTTTCTAAGTTGTGTACTATGATAGTCTTATCTAATTTTCTCTTAGCACAATCTTTTTTTCCCTTTGTAGTACATTACTCCAAAACACCCACCTAGCAAAACCATACCATTGATTACTGGGTAATGCTATCATTTAATTTCTTTCTTTTTATGCTCAGGATACTGAAAGCTACTGAGAATGGTCAGAATGCAGTTCAGGCAATCCAACTTTCAGCGGTGGAGGCCCACCAGGTATTTGCGATGGTGGGCCACCCAGCTGGAAACATCCACGCCTGCACTCACCAGCCATCCCACCCCCCAGTGCACGAACCCTGAGGGGGCTGTGGCCAGCCTGAAAACAGCCCTCAGCCCCTCACCCAGGCTGGCCATGCATGCCAGCAGGTGGACATCCCCCCGAGGGGTCCCAGACTGTGAGAGGGCACAGGCCAGGATGAGGGACCCCCTCCTCCCCTCGCCTAGTGCACAAATTTTTGTGCACTGGACCCCTAGTATATAATAATATAGTTTACACTAGAGGCCTGATGCACAGATTATGCACAGGTGGGGTCCCCTAGGGTGGCCTGTGGAGATCAAGCCCCAGCCTCGCAGCCCCGCAACCCCACAGCCCCACCTGGCACTCTGCCTTGGCCTGGTGCCACCCCCTCACCTGCTCCACCATCCCACCTACAGGGTGATTGAATGGGGCCAGGCCCCCTCAGTGCCACTACTGGTCACCATCTGCAGGATGATTGGTGGGACGATCAGGTCCCCGCTCACACCCACCTTGGCCTGGCGCCGCCCACTCACCTGCTCCACCATTCCGCCGTGGTCCTGCTTTTGTGGGGCCCATTGGAACCAGCAGCACCTCTACTGCTGCCCACTGCCAGTGCCACATCACCGATGCCTGCCATATTCTGCGCCATCCCCTAGTGGTCAATGCATGTCATAGTGAGCGGTTGAACTCCTGGTCTCTGGTTAAACTCCTGGTTGAACGACCGCCTGAGGGGACAATTTGCACATTAGGCTTTTATTATATAGGATAACACAAAATGATAGTATAAATAATAATATATAGTTACTTAACCAATACTTTACTAGTGGACATTTTATTCATTTAAAATTTTTTCTCAAATACTATAATTTATAGGATAGAGGTTATTTAATATTTTCTCTTTCTATAAATTTGATACAATGTACACTAATAAAAGAGAAAGATGCAAATTGACTGTTCCTTTGCTATGCCCACCAGCCAATCAGAAGTGAGTATGCAAATTAACCTCATCACCTTGTGGAGACTGACAGCAGGAAGTAGGCAGCTCCCAGCACAGCCTGCTTGGCCAACACAGTGGTGACCCGGGAGCAGGCAAGCACTGCCTGCGGGCAGCACCCAGCATGGCCTGCTTGGCCGATGCCATGGTGACCTGGAGCAGGCAAGTACTGCCTGCAGGCAGCACCCAGTACAGCCTTGGCTGTCACTGCGGTGTGGAGCAGGCAGGCCCCGCAGAGAATAGAGAATCACAGGGAGCAGGCCTAAGTCATCAGTAGGACATCCCCTGAGGGCTCCCAAATTGGAGATGGTACAGATCAGACTGAGGGACACACCCCCTACCCCCTTACCCCCCCCAACCCCACTGCTGTGCATGAATTTCGTGTGCCAGGCCTCTAGTTATAGAATAATGAAAGTGACGTCTAAGTTGGAAAACAAGCCTATTTTGAAATTGCTGCTCTATTTCTCACCTTTTGTGAGTTCCAGCTTTCTCATCTATAAATGAGTGTGGCAAATGCCTCTCTAATTCACAAGGTTGTTGGGAGAAATAAATAAGAACAATATATGAAAAGTTCTCTGCTTGGTTATTAGTCAAACTTGATGTGACATAATAGAAGATAAGAATTCTAGCTTATCCAGATCACTTTTCTTTGTCATTTAGAAGTCATCGTAAGACCTTAGAGATGAACTAGTGGGAGTAGGTGTTGCTTCTATTTACACTGGAGCAGTGACTATGCACAGTTGGTTGGATAGTAAGAGGAGCTAGTCTATAAGACTTCTGGGCTGTGAGGAAATCAGTTGATCCACAGGTCTGGTAATTAGAATTAATTGTACTTTTGTATGGTTTATATGAACACCAGGACACAATACAGCTTTGACTGTTACACAGGAACTTGTCCCATCACAGACAACAGGAAACCCAGAGGTGTGCACTCTACCCTTCTAAAATAAATTCATTTATTTATTCATTCGACAACCATTCATTGCAACTGCTATTTGCCAGACACAATTATAGGAAACTGCCCTTCCATTGTTGAGGAGACAGACAAGTGAACAATTACAGTATAGTGTGATCAGTGATGCCATAGAGAGATCCCTCAGAGCACGGGGAGAATCCAGACTAAGGGGATCAGCGAAGCCTTTCTGGATGAGGAACTATCTAAGCAAAAGAGCAAATAGAAGTTCTAGAGGCAAAGGTTAGTGTTACAGTGGGAGCACCTAGATAACAAGGCAGGTTCTTGGGAAATATAAATAGCTCAAGGAAGCCGGAGTATGGAGCATGAGGCTCATAGAGGAGGGGAGCCAGGACAGAAGAGGAGTGGCAGGAAAGGAGATTGTAGAAGTGAGCAGGGCCCACTTTCAGGAGCTGAATTTTATCCCAGGCATGATCAGAAGTTGAAGTGCTTTTAAGCAGTAGATTGACAAATTTCAATTTGCATTTAAAAACGTTTCAGTTTTCTAGAACAGTCTCATTGCTGGCAAATCTTATGTGAATATGTACATTTTGGTTGGCTAATGAGCAGATCAGGTCAAATGAGCCAAAAATCTCAAGGTCTTTAATCACCATGCAATACAGAGTTGGCAAAAGTATGTTTACAGTTGTGAGTATGCGAAACACAGAGTTTATTCTTGTGTTATTTTTTATTAATTATTGTGTTGGTTTCCATATGAATAACTGTAAGCCTACTTTTGCCACTCCTGTACAATAGCATGGAAATGACCCACCCATTGTTCTTTCTTTCTTTCTTTCTTTCTTTCTTTCTTTCTTTCTTTCTTTCTTTCTTTCTTTCTTTCTTTCTTTCTTTTTCTTTTTTTTTTTTGACTGTCTGCACTTGAATCTTCTCTATGCATGGTCTGGTCACCTCATGACTTAGCTACTGGGAGCTGTCATTTTCTTAACCAAAGATGGAATATTTTTCTAGGTCCATAGAAAAAGCAATACTTTTTGCCATTTTCATGTAAGGAGTATCTGAGGGAAAGACTTGTAATTTCAAAATAGCCTATTTCTTAAGGAAACATTTCACTAACATAAATGATATGTAAATAATGTTTGGCCTGAGGACAATTCAGGGCTCGGCCTTCTTCATTACATCACTGTAGCAAACAGTGTGGGCACCTACGCAAAATGCACCCACTTTTCAGCCCTGGCTGAAGTGGCCCTTGACTCCAGTTCTAGTGGGGTTCATCTTGATTGATCCAAGCCAGTCATGAGAAATCCATCCCCAAATAAGTGATTTGTTTAGGGTTGCCTATTTAACCTAGTTCTAGACAATGGAAATGAATATGACAGAAAATCTGCTGGAGACCTCTGCATACTGATGTATGAAAATTTGATTCTTGCAAACCTGAGGGCTTGAGGTTTGCTTGCCAACACATTAAGGATGGAAGAAAAACCTGGGTCCTTGATAACAAAATATAGCCTCTGTATGAACTATCCCTAGAACTGTCTACTACAGGGCTTCCTGTTATGTTTAATCATTGTTAGCTGAGTTTTCTGTTACTTACAGGTAAAACCACCCTGTCTTGTACCGTCACTACGTTTGTTTATAAATCTTATACATGATTGATGGCCCATAGCAGCCCATAGTAAGTCATGCAGGTCTAATGCTTCTGCAGTGCTTGCTGTAATGTTGTCACAGTCATAAAGCCTAGCATTTGTACAGCAAGCTTAGTTCGCAAAATGATTTTATTTCATTTGATTCTTTTTCCCACTGGGTTCTTCCAATAACTTGGTGAAGTGGGGGTGGTAATATATTGCCAAGTGTCAAGGGTCTCAGACAGTTACTTATCTCATGCTCACCTTGGGGAATCTGAGGTGGACAGCCTGCTATTTATTGAAAAATCTGGCAGATCTCCTGGTTTTCAAGGAAAAGTTAGATTGGAACTAATGATTTGCCCCTAAGACCAAGCCAATGAGGATGGGAAGAAAGGCCACTTTCAGTTTCCCATCAAGGGTCTTGAGTTGGTAAAGTGCTCACTCACCCTGACTCATGACAATGCGATGCCTGGGCTGTCCTAGGACAATTGACTGCTTTTCTGTGCGGCGGGATCCTGCATAAACAATGAGTGTGTTTCATGAAAGAGTCTTAAAACAGGAAGTACTGTAAAATATAAACATACTGGGCTTCTTTGGGGGGTTCTTGAGAGAAGAGCTGTAATATTGATAAAAGGGAGACCTTCTTTACTTCAGAGAGAATAATGAGGGCGGTCAAGCAGGCACTAGGCAAATTGGTTGGCTAAAAGATTAGATGACATTGATGAGTTAATTCAACATTTATTGAACAGTGCTGAGCAAAAACAGACATGCCTCTTGTCTTAAAGGTGAAGGATATATACACGTTAGTAGTAAAGTCAGGAAATAATGAAGAAAAAAAGAAATAAGGAAATATATACCTGCTGTGAGGGAGGAAGAATAGCACGTGAGAGAATTGGGGTAAAGGGCTGCTTTGTCTTGAGTGGTCGGTTTAGGCCTCTGTGACTAGATTATGCTCAAGTTGACTCCGGAGGGTAGAAAAGAGCCAGCTGTTTCAAAGAAGGGATAGGATAGAGTGAGGAGAGGGAGTGGAGGGAGAAGCTGCCAGGCGTAAGGGACAGCATACGCAATGGTCCTGAGGCAGGAAATAGTTGGTGTGTCCAAGGAACTGATTTTCTAGGCAGGAGTCTCTTACCACATCATGCTGTAAGAGTTCATTGAACTTTTATCATGTCTGGTATTGTCTTGGGAATTGCACGGGATAAATATATATGTACGTAAGTATGGCTGGATTGTTACAGGATATTTAATGGAGGGTGCAACTAAAATGGGAATGCAAAGAAAAATGAGTGGGATTTAAACGGGTAGAGGAGAGAAGGTGTGAAGCCATATTTGGGAAGATGAGGAGTAGAAATGGACATGGTATAGTTGTGGGGCAGTAAAGAAAATATGTTTCCAAGAGTGAGATAAGTAGATAATCTTGAGTGCATTTTCCTTAACTGAGGATTAATGAGCAACCATCTGAGGTTCACAGGATACCACAACTTCATCCACTTCTTTTAAAACTTTGTTATTCCTGGCCAAATACATGCTTAAATTAATTAGATCAGCACGGCAATTCAGAAAGAGCAAATAAAGTAAATATCCTGCCACTGGGACTTGCTTTCAAAGCAAACGACTACTCAATTTTCAGTGGCAAGTGTTCCTGACCTCCAGGTTCCCCTGTCTTACAGTCTATCCTCATTTTCATTGTGTGTGTTACATGCTGCAGCCCTTTTGCAATGTTTTACACTGTTTGAGCCTGACACTGACCAACGTGTCTCAAAGGCTTTGCAGACATAGCTCATTCACTCTCACCGCTGCATGGGGGTGGGGAGGGGCAGGTAGCATTGTGTCTGTGGAATGAATGAGGAAGCAGAAGGGCAGAGAGGTTAAGTGATTTGTATAAATCACACAAGGGTCAGGGGCTGTGTGTGAAAGGACGCTGCCTCCACACTTTTAGTCCAGGGCTCTGTCTACG
Organism: Murina feae; assembly: GCA_004026665.1. Taxonomy (NCBI): domain Eukaryota; kingdom Metazoa; phylum Chordata; class Mammalia; order Chiroptera; family Vespertilionidae; genus Murina; species Murina feae. Next base: position 12,755 of record PVJC01034653.1, on the reverse strand, counting down.
GAGCCCCCTTCCCTTGCGGGCATCTCTTAAAGTTTTGGGCGGGGGGAGGGGGAAGAGTAGTGTTTCAGCATTCCAAATGGTGAGACAGGAAAATGAGGTGATTGATGAAGATTTATTTCCTTTTGGGTAAATATTGCTAAATGTAACTATTTATTTATTTTAGAGCCTCATAGGTATTCAAGTGCCCAAACTGTAGTTCATCATAGGAGATGTAGGCGGTTAAAACTTTTGCCAGTTTGAGGCCCAAGAAATGAGTGACTTGAATCACATGGCCACACCTGTCTTCCAGTCCCATCTCCTCGCTCCTCCTGCAGAGAGCAGATTACCTCGGGACCACAGGCAGCCTCCATAGTATGCGGGTAGTTTTCCTGCTTCCAGATCAATGTCGTTTATAACGTGCTACAAATTTCTGAGGACCCAAAACTGTAGAAAATGCCAAATAGGAAGTTTAGGCCTGGATGGGAGCAGGCTGCTGTTTGCTTTGTCTTTGTATTTGGATGCAAACGTGATATCTACAGGATCTGCCTGCTGTCTTTGCGGTTTCTCCTCCTCCTCTCCCAGCAGTCAAAAACCCAGCAAGGTCTGTGCTTACAAAGCCTTTTCTAACAATTTAGTCTTGAAATTAAATCTTGAGTACAACTTTCCCTGAAATAATAACTTTCCCAGCAAGTTGTAAGAGTCTGAAAAATAGTTACAAATGAAAACTGTGTCATTTCAGCCCATGCTATTATCCTATAGTTGGGCCCCTCTAAGGTTGGATATATTTTTTAAAAATCTCAACCTTGCATTTTCTTTAAATCTTGACCCTATGGAGGAATTCTAATGAAATAGTGAATTGGTTTCTGCCCCAATAGAGAGAAAGAATTGAATATAAGTTGTATCAAATTCAGAGACGCGAAGATGTGTCCTATGTGGGGTTTCCTAGATCAATCTGCTTCTCTCCTACACTTTTTTTTTTTTTTTTTTAATGACAATGTGTTTTCAAACTCAGTGGTATTCAATACCAAATCAAAGCTGACTCATGGAGAAAAACACTTTTTGATTCTATTGGGTCCGCATTTCCCTGCCCACTTTAGGGTGTCAGCCTGTGTGATGGGGGGCGGGCTTGTGTATAATACGGTCTGAATACATTCTTATAAGTATTAGAAGTATGGAAACACAGAGCCCTCCGTGACCTCCAGAGCCCTCTGTTGATGGCGGGTGTTTGTTGTGGGAGGAAGGCAAACACAAGCATAGAAGTGTTATTGAACAGAAACCCCTTCAAACATGTCTCTGGGCTTTTGTTCCCGGGGTGCAGAGCAGTGGGGGGCCTCCTCCTCAGAAAGCATACTTATGCAAGTATTAAGAACTGGCTGAGATGAGAAGTAAAGCTTAAGAGACCTTCATCATTAGCAGCTAGTGGTAGAGATTAGCGATCCTACTACAGGATTACAGATGGAAAGAGTGCCAGTGTTGGTTAATTGTTCATTAATGCTTATAAAAAAGCCAGCAGGAGGAAAGCTGACCATTGTCTGCTCACTCCCAGTGAAACTAAATTGGATCTGCTCATCAATGGCAGTATTGGTGTCAGAAAAAAATACACATGTAAACTTCTTCCCTATGATTCCCTCTCTATTTAATTACAAACTGATGTCCTAATAAGCAATGATTAAGTTGTCAATGCATCTTTCTACATGCGACTGGCCTTTATCTCAGCCAAGGACACCTTCTTTCACGCGAATTGACTCTTTGTTTTTCTCTGAAACAGAAAATAAAATCGATTTATTTACAACAGCCTGTAGATACAAATAAGCCTTATGGTGTGTAGTGGTAATTTTGAGTTATAGTGGATACGCTTCTTAAAAATCCCAGAGGATGGTAGGCCCTTTTTCCTGCTTCCTCCCTCCTTATTCCTTTCCCTCCCTTACCCAAACCCTGTCCCACGGTGGTGGGACTCAGTCGCAGCTCCCACCTCCAGGCACCCCCAGACATAGGCAAGGTTAAATGATGAGCCCAAAGTCACCCACTGTCCAGTCAAGGAAAGAGCCAAGAACACTTGCCTTATTCCAGAAAATGATATTGTAAGGTCAGACACCCTATAGTTAACTGTGACTGAATCCAAAAATAGGAAAAACTGAAGCATGTTTCCTCCACTTCTTAATTTTAAATAAGGGTTAGAGTTTATTTATTCATTCAGAAAATATTCATTGTGTTATGGTCTAGGGGAGACAGACAATATCTTGCCAAGTGAAAATGGAGGCTAAAGGTGAAGGGGAAGCAGTGGGCACAGCGGCGTGGGGGCTGTGATGATCACAGAGGGATGTGAGTGAGATTTGGAGATAAGACGTGGTCTGAGGGATGAGAGGCAGCCGGGCAAATCTGGGTGTAAGGTGTTACAGACAGATGCTGAAGCTCATGGAAGACCCTGACATGAGGAAGAATCCCAATGTGTTGCAGGCACTGCCCGAAGGAGAACATACTCAGAATTTGGAAGCAGGTTCAGGTTAGCCATCTGCAGAGGTGACCCCTTGATGAGTGGTTTATAATACGCGTTGCTGATGCACCCAGGATATGATGTCTACTAAGAAACACGGTCTGGTTCCTGCCTCCCTTTCCTCCATCACCTCCCCTCACCACGTCTTTCGTGGCTTCTTCTTGTTCTCTAATACCCAACTCAGTGTTCCTCACTTGCCAGCCTCTCTGCTGTCTCGCACATTTTAACATCTGTGAGCCCTTCTCTCTATTTATTCTTTTACTCATTTGTTCAACAAATCCTTATTGAATATGTAAGAGTTACCAGTTCTAGGCACCATGGGTTTATCAGGAAACAAGAGAATCAAAACCCCTTCTTCCATTGTCATTTCTTATGTCACCTCCTCAGAGGCATATTTTCCCTTGTCTATTACATGGGCCTCTTTCGTTACTCTATAGCAAGTTTCACAGGAGGAGGTTGTCATATTTATTTGTTACATGTTTGCTATATATTTCCCCCCTAAAATGCAAGCACCAAGAGGGCAAGGGCGGGGCTACTCACATTCGTCACTGCACCCCCGGGGACCTAGAACAGTGCCTGGCACACAGTAGACACTGTAAGTACTGAATAACAAAACATACAGGGGGAAATCAGATCGTGGGTTAGATAGCAGTTGACGCACAGTGCAGAGAGGGATGTTGCATGTACGGAGCACTGACTGTGCTTTAAGAACTGCTGACTCAATCCTTCACTGAATGCCAGAGTGGCCCCACATTGCCATATTCTGCAGCCACACTGCCATGCCAGCTTTTATCTGTTTGGATTCATTAAAACGACTTATTGATTTGCTTTGTAAAAATGCATTTGTATGATCAGTGCTCAAGAAACTATCAAAATCTGAAAGTTCCCCTGATTCACTGGTTAAACAGCTGTCCTACTGAATTCAAATCACCCCCACAGGACATGATGCTGGTATCTGGTTATCATTTTGTATTTCACCCAATTGCTGGAATGAAATGTACAAAGTCCCTCTTTTTAACTCTTGTACTCTAACTTTAACTCTTGTACAGTTCATAGGTATTAATTTATTTCTCAGAGTCTACAATTGTGGAGAAGAGAGGCAGACTTTCACAATGAGTCCCCTTTTTATTAATTGGAAAATTGTGATGCAAAGATCATAAGTGACTCCTTACTGTTATGCCATTTCAGGACTGACCAGATGTGACAAGTAGAGGTTCTCTGTCAGACTTGCGTCAGGCATTGCTAGATGAGGTGGTTTGTTTCAAGTCGTCGGTGTTGCTTATTTGAGCAGAAAGTGTACCTGAAGGTTAAGGACTTCTTGCATCTTGTAGCTATTCTGCTAGACCATGCTGTGGTTCCTACTAATTCCTCTTTTTGCCTGCCTTGCTTCTGATACATCCCTCTGCTATTGGCTAGAAGCAAGGCAGCAAATGGAAAACTAGGCAGATGCTCACACAGACACAAGGACCAATTCTTACCACGTGTCTCTCCATGTTGCAGTGTGTTTGTTTATTGATATTAAAAAATTCAGGATAATGGAGTAAAATCCCAAACCCTGGCCTCAGGTTGGCCTTGTTTTGAGTCCCTTAAATAATAACTTTCAGTAGAACCATCCCCTGGTGGTTGTGAATGGCAGCATGACTTCCAGAGACCCAGAAATGTGAGTCATTGTGCTCACTATAGTTGATTGTGTTTCCTGAAACGCACTATTTAGAAAGGTTCTGTTATAGTTTAATAATGTTAGTCAGAAAAAAGTGTCTTCCTCTCTTGGGATTGAGATTACAAGATGAAAAGGAGAGATTCTATAATTCAGACCAAAAGAGGACCTATGGAAAGAAAGGAGAGAGAGAGAGAGAGAGAGAGAGAGAGAGAGAGAGAGAGAGAGAGAGAGAGAGATTGAGAACCAAGTGTGGTTTGTGCCCACCAGGTTGGAAGGCGTGGGTCTGCTGGGCCGTGAATGGCAGGTGCTGGCCTTACAGAGGGAGGTTTGGGGAGAAAGCCTCTCGGTCCTGACCCAGCTCTCATGCCAGGGATGGTGGGGTTGCATAAGAGTCCGACAGATTGCAAGTGGCACTGTGTATTGTTAGAATCAGTTTTAGCAAGTTATAGGGATGATCTTAACTCCCTACACCTTGCATCTTCAAAACAGTTTTAAAAAAGCTTTTCCTCACCTCTTTATAGCAGCGACAAGCAAAATTCAGCTTGTGACCATCTAAATATATCAAATTCCCTATTGCATTGTCTAAGTCTTATTTTTACATCCTCATAACTTGGGTGAACAGGACCAGAGAGTCTACTTACTGTCTGCATTACTCTGTTCTGTACTTCAGGGTCCTACAGCAGAGAGCAGAGGCCCTGGGGTGAAGGGAGTAGTTTTATAGGTAAATCTGTGGACCCATCTGGTCTTTGCCAAGGTCTATCAGTTAAACCATTTCCTTAAGAGATACTTTCAAGTAGGAAGTACTGTGAGGATGCACAGACAAATAAGAGAAAAAGAGATTCTAAAACCTGAAAGGTAGGATTTTCACATCTTGAAACAGATATGCTCAGGAGTCCGTTGAGATTGCATGGGCAGATTTCATTCTTTTAATATTTATTTCTGGGTACTTTTGATGCTTTATTAAGAACTTTTCATCCTACTGTATTTTGGAATTAGTATGAAGGAAAAGAAATATATTCCTTTCTCACAAAGCCATCCCATTTTACCACGTGGGGAAATTGAATAGTATGGTTGAAGTTTATGAAAATCTGACATGGCAGTAAGTGTCCATTCTTTCCATAGTCTACACAAGGTCATAAGGGATATCTTTCAAGCACAAATTGCCTCATAGCATTTCTTTCCTTAAAAAAAAACACACAAACCTATTGACTTTCCACCATAAGCAGACACAGTTCAAACAAACTTGTGAGTTGGATTGGAACCCTCAGGAAATGGCTGTATTTTTTTCTACCATATACATCACCCTGGATGATGTTTTGGACAGCTTCCATTACTTTCTTTCACTTTTGGGTATTAGAAAGTCCTCTTTTTCAGTATTAACAATTCCAGTTCAATATAAATCAAAACTTATGTTTCCTATTTAAATCAAAGCATCTTTCCTCTGTTTAGCTAAAGACTGGGACTAATGGCAGAGAAGGGGGGTCCTAGCCTTCATTTTTCTGGATCCAAATTCTCCCTCTTCCCATTTGGATCCTCCATGGCCCAGGTGGAGAGGAAGTGGGAAAGGAAAGGGTACCATTTGCAGCTCTCTTGGAGTGCTAATGCTCTGTCATGGCAGCATTCCAATGCTAATGACATCTTCAGGGGCACGTGTGTGTCCTCCTTGGAAGACTCTGTGTGGCTCTATGCATTTCACTGTTCCCTGACTCAGAAGATGCTTACCCACTGCAGTTCCTGCCTTCTCATCTAGACCCTCAGATCCTTCTTCCTAAATCTCCTCTCCTGAGTAAAGATCTCTCTTAGACAGAGTCTATTAGGGATAACTGGAACCACTTTATTTATTTTTGTATTTAAAAAATATAGATGTTTTTATTGATTTTAGAGAGAAAAAAAGGGATAGGAAGAGAGAGAAACATCGATGTGAGAGAAGCATCAATAGACTGCCTCCTGCACACCTCTTACTGGAGATTGAGCCAGCAACCCATGCATGTGCCCTGACCTGTGACCTTTTGGTGCATGGGATGACACTCAACCAACTGAGCCACACTGACCAGGGCCAAGTTGCTTTCTTTATCATCCATGTGACCCATGGGAAAATTTACATGCCCTTACTTTACCAAACGGGAGTACTTGATTAGCAACCTCCTAGCTTCTTGCCTTGCCTTCACTGACAGCTCTAGCCAGCTTCAAGCCTCTCTCCTCATTAAGTCCCCTGCTGGACCTCTGGATACGTGCCTAAGGCTTGCCCAAGAATGTTTTTGAGTTCTGCTCTCATAGTAGTCATGAGAAGCCCTACCAGTTTCTATCTCTAAATGAATATCTGACTTGAATTTCAGAATAAAATCTGCGCTCTTCCAGCAAATTCCAAGTCTCACAACTGTTCTTTTGGAGTCTCCTTCACTTGCCTTGAGATTGGTATGGGTGGAAACAGAAAATGCCAGGTACTTTCAACTTTTATTAAATCCCTCATTTCAGAAGATTTTTAAAAAAATTATTTTATTGTTTAAAGTATTACAAATGGTAGTACATATGTCTCCTTTTTTCCCTATTGACCTTCCCCCGGCCTCCCCTACTCACCTGACACATGCCCTTACCCTCCCCCACCCAGTGTCTTGTGTCCATTGGTTATGCTTATACGCATGCATACAAGTCCTTCAGTTGATCTCTTACTTTCCTCCTCCTCTCCCCAGTCTTCCTGCTATAGTTTGACAGTCTGTTCAATGCTTCTTTGCCTCTGTATCTATTTTTGTTCATCAGTTTATAATGGTCTTTATATTCCATAAATGAGTGAGATCATGTGATATTTATCTTTCTCTGGCTTATTTCACTTAGCATAATGCTCTCCAGTTCCATCCATGCTGTTGCAAATGGTAAGAATTCCTTCTTTTTTACAGTATCATAGTATTCCATTGTGTAGATGTACCACAGTTTTCTAATCCACTCATCTGCTGTTGGGCATTTAGGCTATTTCCAAATCTTAGCTACTGTAAGTTGCGCTGCTATGAACATAAGAGTGCATATATCCTTTCTAATTGGTGTTTCTGATTTCTTGGGATATATTCCTAGAAGTGGGATTACTGGGTCAAATGGAAGTTCATTTTTAATTTTTTGAGTCAATGCTATACTGTTTTCTATAGTGGCTGCACCAGTCTGCATTCCCACCAGCAATGAAGGAGGATTCTTTTTTCTCTGCATCCTCTCCAACACCTGTTGTTTGTTAATTTGTTGATATAGCCATTCTTACAGGTGTGAGATGGCACCTCATTGTTGTTTTGATTTGCATCTCTCGGATGATTAGTGACTTTGAGCATGTTTTCATGTCTCTTGGCTTTCTGTATGACCTTTTTCGAAAAGTGTCTATTTAGAGACTTTTCCCATTTTTTGATTGGATTGTTTATCTTCCTTCAAAAGATCTTCTTAATAAATTTCTATTATATAGGCGAACTATGAGTCTTACATCAATGTATTTAGCACCATATTTTTAAATGTGGCATGTATATTACATTGTTCTTAGCTTTGTCTTAGTTGAAACTCAAAGACAATAAGAAAAGCTCCATTTTACTTTCGGTCCACTGATATATAGTTTTTTACAGCTCTGGCCAGTGTTGCTCAGTGCTTATATTGTTGGCTTCTGCACTGTAGGGGTTTCTGGTTCAATTCCCAGTCAAGGGCACATACCTGGGTTGCAGTTCGCTTACCAACCCCAGTCTGGGAGGGTGTGGGAGTCAATCAGTCCATGTGTCTCTCACATCAATGTTTCTTTCTCTCTCCCCTTCCCTCCTTCTTTTCCTTCCACTCTCTCTGAAAAGCAGTGAAAAAAATATCCTCAGGTAAGGATTAACAAGAAACAAACAAATAAATAAGTAAATAAATCCTATATAATAAAAGCCTAATATTCTAAGTGTTGGGTAGTCTGGTTTGCCATTCAACCAATCAAAGCGTAATATGCTAATGATATGCTAAGGCTGCTCAACCACTCACTATGATGTGCACTGACCACGAGGGGGCAGACAATTGACTGGTCAACAAGTCACTATGACATGCACTGACCACCAGGGGGCAGACTCTCTGACTGGTTAGCTTGCTACTGGGATCCAGTCAATCAAGACTGAGTGAGTCAGGCCAGACATGCCCTGGAGCCCTCATACCATCCCTCCCTGGCTGGCCAACCTCCCATGTTCTTCCCCAGACCTGATTGTGCACTGGTGGGGTCCCTCGACCTGGCCTGCACCCTCTTGCTATCTGGGCTGAAGGCCACCCCGCTGAGTGCATGAATTTTGTGCACCAGGCCTCTAGTAAATAAATAAATAGTTTTAAACAATCTCATCAGAACATTGTTTTCTGACCACATCTCTGAACACACCTCTCCTGCCTCTTTTCATATTCCCCTCAAGTATGATTTATCCATTGCTTCATTTCTATCTTTTCTCCCTCCAAGTGCAAATGCTCTTTTTTTATCCTGTCTCAGTCCCTTTGCCCCATCTTTGCTTGTTGAAATTTTACTCATCCTTGAAGCTCTTGCTCCAATGTCACCTTCACCATGAAGTCTTTGCAGATCTCACTAATCCAGCTAAATCTTGCCCATCATCTAGCATATTTTGCCTCTATTATAGCATTCAATGATACCCTCTGTTAACACTATAATGGTATTATTACACTCTTCTTTGTTTTAGTTTGTGACTCTATTATAAATTTCATTCCACTTATTCTTTCTTTTAGTCATTCAAAACTATTCATTCATCTCCAAAGCACCAGAGAATGAGAATGCAAAGATGAGCAAATCAGTCATTGGCTTTGAGAATTATTGTAGGTGGGTAGACAGAATATACATAAGAAATTTTAAATGCCAATTGAATTAAATATATAATAAGAGTTGATTAAAAGATAAAGTAGGCAAAAATCTCTCCTCTGAAGGGGCTCACAGTTTAACTCAGGACAGAAGGCAATAATTAACATTTAGAAAATATTAATTCATTCATTCTACAAAGATTTACCACACATCTTCTATGAGTCAGGAACAGGAGTATGTAATGAGAACACGGTAGAGAATAAGAAAAATCCATGTTCTCACACAATTTAAATGCTACCTAAGAAAAGAAGTAACAATTATGAGTTATGAAATGGAAAGTTCAGGGTCTAATAAAAAGTACCATCTAGTTTATGGATCAGAAGGATAGTTAAAAATGCTTTTAAATGTGCTTTTATTGAGATATTATAAGGAACCTATTTAGCACGCATTTATTTGCCTTTTTTGAAATCTCATTCATTAAGAATTCTAGGAAATTGTTGTAGGGCTGCAAAGTGAAGGTCACTTAAGGCAATAAGGTATATATTTACATAATTGTCTCCTAACTCATCCACTTGCCCCTTTGTCTTGAGTAGCTTTTTGAGACTCTCTACCCTGGATCAGGAAGAGTTATATAACTAATGTCCACAAAGCTTTGATGTAATCTCTTTCTAACTCTATGTTGATTAGCTCAGCCATCAGTCAATCTCCATCCATACTGAACAACCTCATCTCAGCCAACACCACATTTTAAATTTATACATAGAATGACTTTAGCTTATAGGCATTGTTGGCAAACAAAAGATAAGTATTCTTGGGAGTTCTTATAGTATCACAGAGGATCTTATCTTAGTAGTAGGCCCTTAGTAGTAGGCCCTCAGTAAATATGTTAACTTTAATTCACTCTTAGTTGAAATATCCCTCCGGTGGTAAAAATTGTAAGCCTATCTCTTCCACTGATGAGGTGCTATCACACAAAGTGCTGAAATGGTCTCAAAAATAATTTTGGTGGAAAATACTAATTTTAGAGAAAAGGAGAATGAATGTTTGTACTGTATATGCCAAATTAAACACACCTAGATTGTTATTTTAATTTTGACAACTAATTTATAGTCAACTAAAGGCATGCCTGTGTATGTATACCTGTGCGAACTCTTGTGTCTATGAAACAGGGATCGGTATCATGCAGAACATTTCTTTGTGGAAAGTATGGACATTTTTAGTGGGTGCATTTGACAGTAAATCTATAAACCTTTGCCAAGAATGAATGTATTTCTGATATCTTACCATGAGTAGTAAAGGTGAGGAGATAAAATTATTTTCCATGGATTCTGAGAACACTTGAACAATGCCTAGGATGCACTAGTAGGAAACATTAAGCACAAAAATGTTTTTTTTTTCTTTCTGAAATTCAAAATTTTGTCTTTTAGAGACACTATTCTTTCATATGTCCTTAGGCATATGTCCATACTTTCCACAAAGAAATGTTCTGCATGATACCGATCCCTGTTTCATAGACACAAGAGTACGCAAAAGTATACATACACAGGCATGCCTTTACTTGACTATAAATTAGTTGTCAAAATTAAAATAACAACCTAGGTGTGTTCATATGTCCTTAGGCAAATCCACAAATCTATTTCAGAAATAATCTCTGTGAATATTAGCTAAAGAAGTAAGTTAGAGGAACTCAAATAGTCTCTCCAGAAGAATTTATCTCTGATTTCTCCAGGATGCGCATGAGTAACTCTTTAGGAAGACTTTGGTAAATAATCCAGGGTTTCTCTACATTTTTCTTAGGAACACTAAGTCTGTGGGGTATTAATAGGTGCTGTGTCTCCTCTTATCTCCCCACTCCCAAGTAAAGAGTCATTGATCAAATGAATTAATTTTGGAAACACTGAGGTAAAGTAAAACAAATTTGAATTCTTAGAGCCTTTTAAATTGATATGCTTTGGGGATTTCCAAGTGTTTGGATAGTATAAAGCATGTCCCAAATACCTAGGAACAGGGGGTCCTGTGACCAGGACCAGTGTTGTGAAGAAAACATGTTGAGAAAGACTAGTGTAGTAGGTCTTTTCCATTTCTTATATTAGGACAACTGCTACTTCCTCTAAACTTAGTCTAGTTGGAGAATTAAAGGAGGGCAATGCTAGCTAATAAAGTGGAATGTCAAGCATCCATTATTGCAAGTAAATGGGTATTGCATATATTTATCACTTAGAACCATCCTTGAGGCACTTCCAGTTCACTGTGCTAAGCACTGGGTATAAAAATAAATAAGCAATTTGTATTTAAGGACAGCTTTAGGGGAAAATGCAAAAATCACTTAGTGTAATGATATAATTGCCATAACGGAGGTATACACAAGATGGAATGGAAGGCCAGAAGAAGGACACTGCCCAGCCTGGGCATTTGGGGAAGACTTTTGAAGGAGGTGATACCATGGCTGCCTCTTAAGAAAAGGGAAGGAGTTAACCATGTAGGGGGTTGGGGCTTCCAAGCAGAACATCATGATCATAAGCATAGGTAAAGGAGACTGGGGAACTACAAGCATTTGATTATTTACATTACACAGAGAAACATATTTTAACAAGCTATCTCTCTGTAAGAAAGACTAATATTTGGAAGAAGAGGGCTGATCATGTACTTGGGACCCAGCACAACAATTTCACCCAACCACACATAACTCTCAGGCCACAGTCAACATCAGCTTTTGGGGTGATCTTTAGATGGAGGAGAATTTTTTTATTATATTAAGAGGAGACACAGCTAAAAAGGCCTCAAATCACTAAATTTGGATCTGTGACAAAAAAGGAAGAGAACCATGATGGTCTTGCAAAGCAAAGAGAGAGGGGCTTCTAATATCATGCCTCTCACTCTCCCTCATCATAGTAGCTGGCAACAGAGAGGAGAAACACTTCTCTGTGCAGCAGCTCATTTGCAAAGGAAGAACTCTGACAGTAGTGAAAATGTTGATAGATGTGACAGGTGGTGTGAAGACAAGATGGTGTTGTCAAGTTGGAGTGGGAGCCCCCAGCCTCGTGCCTTGCTTTATATAACCAGTTGATGCAGCATATATTAAACTGCTGAAAAGAGAGTTTTTGATGAGTAAAATATACTTTGAAAGTACAGATTATTATTTTGTGGATGGAACCAAGCCATGATGCTTTAAGTAAAACATTTTGTTATGCTTAGTGCTTATAAATATCTAAATCTATTATTTGACTTCATCTTAGGTCTTTTTGGTTACCCGTAACTGATTTCTTTCTTATCTCCAAACTCTCTATTTGATTCCTTTTCTCTGCCTCAAAAATTGCTCATGGCTCTTCTACTGGGAAATAAATGTGTATGTGTGGCGGGGGAGGCAGATGTGGGGGGGGGGTAGATAAAGTAAAAACAATAAGAAAATCTTTCCCTGATCCAAGAACCATTTGAGTTCCCATACAATCCTCTTCCTTTCATCACCATACTCCTGATAACATAGGTTTTTGTTCACTTCTTATCAACACTTTTTATGCACTCTTATGCACTCTCTAAGCACTATTATAGTTTTAGTTTCCAGCACTACTATGGTAAAGAACTTTCCCAAAGATCCTCAATGACTTCCTAGTTGGCAAATGAAATAACCATTTAGTCCACCCCCCCACCCTCCAGTGTTCATTCTCTTCAATCTCTCCATGTATATAGTACCACCAATGCTATAATATTCTATAATCGGAATCCCAAGTCTGCCACTGATTGTGGGATACGGCGTCTAACTTTTCTAAGACTCAGTTTTCTCACTTCTGAAAGGAAGGAAGGATAATACATACCTGATAGATTTGATGCAACAA
>PVJC01034652.1:0-18693 GCA_004026665.1 Murina feae | reverse complement strand
GTCACATGGTAGACCCCCTAGAGGAGTAATAAGGGGGCCAGAGAATGGCCTCATAGACTCCCATACAAGCCGTGCATGACCACTCCCTTAAGCACGAAGCCTAGAGATAGCATCCAGGCCTCAGCTGTGTTTCAGTTACAGCTCAGAAAAGCAGCAAGGCCTTGAGGGGCAACACCATGGCAGACTTCAGGACCAGCTTCATTAATGACCCCCTGCCCTGGCACTGACCAATCAGTACAGACCTTGACCCTGAAAGGATACACCTGGAAAACTAATGAATATTCCATTGAATCCTCCCTTGAGATCTCCAGATAAAAGTCCTTAAGAGGAAGGACCCAGTGTGTATACTCGCTCACTCTTTCTCTTAAGTATGCCCATGCCTCTCTCACCCGCTTCTTACCCCAATGTTCTATCTCTCTTTTTTCTCCTGAGCTCCAAGGACCATTCTTTGGCCTCTGTAATTTGTTTCCTGAGCTCACATAGCCCAGCTGATGCACTTCTTCCATGGCTCATTTACTCTACTTCAGTGACTTTCTAAATAAACTTTTGCTTGTCTTTGAGTCTTGCCTCTGAATTCTTTCTTAGCCAAAACTCAAGGACTAAGATCTAACATCTAGTGCCATTCGCCATTAACATAACCACTAAACAGTAATACCCCATTCTCCCCACCCCCGATCTGGAAACCTCTAACGACTTTCTTTCTCTATGAATTTGCCTATTATACATACTTATCATTGGAATCCTATAATAAAAAAAAAACAACCCCAACAATAAAAAGTGTTGGGGAGATGTAGAGAAATTGGAACCCTCATACAATGCTGATGGGAAGGTAAATGGTGCCCTTGCTTGTAACACATTGTCTTTTGAATGGCAAATTTAGCTTTTTATTCACTTCAGGAATTTTTTCTATTCACAGGCAGAAAAGCATAATCCTGCTCTTTTGAATCTCAATTCTGCAACACACACACACATACACACACACAAAGGGTGTACACTCGAACAAGTTAGTATGTTTTCATTTCCTCATCTATAAATTGGAAATACTAACAGTCTTGACCTCATTCATACTCTTGTACAAAATTTAGTACACGTAAATCTCTTAAAAAACTGCCTCATACATAGCCAATTTGAAAAGGATTTGTTTTTATCTGCTATAATAGGTTAAGTTACATTATGCTATAATTTGAATAAATCATGTTCTATACATATACATGTATCTATATATCTATCTATTTGAATAAATCCTCTTTTCCCTTTTAGCTATTTTTATATTAATCTTCCCTTGACTAGTTGCATCAGTCTTTCATCTGCATTCATGTGCTCATTAAGACTTTCCCTCATACTTTTTTTTCCTGCAGCGTATATCTGATTTGGCATTTGGCTTATTTCATTTTTGCTGCTCCTACTTTACCTAAGGACACTTTTATCCTATGAATACTATCTGGGGTCTCAACTTGTTTCTGTTTATCCCTATTAATATCATCCTGTAAATGTTATCACCTCATCTTTTAACTGGTCCTTACCTTATTGACTTCTTATCAAGTTGCTCAGCAAAGTAATTGTGAATAATTCAGCTCTGCTCCTTAATTTATGGCTCTTTCCAGGTTGGAAATATTGTCTTTGCATTCTCTAGCCCCCTGCTTGTTTGTTTGCTTGCTTTCCTTCCCCCTGTCCTTCTTGCTCTGCTTGGATGGCTCTGCCTGACATTCTATTTGCTGTGATGTATGGCATAGGTGACACCTGACTCTCTCCCACCATAGCAGGGAACAGTTTGTTTTCCCCTTGAAGCTGAGTTTGAAGATTGAGTATTCTTTGTTTTACCAGATTTCTGTAACCTACAGAAACAGTGACAGGGAGGAGAAAGCTACACCAGGGTCACTTAGTCATGGTTAGAATATAGGCGATCTATCTCTTCTTCCTAGATTTTGATAAAATATCCTAAGATCAGATTCACTCCACCTACTTGCAGATATTTATTCTCAGCTATGAGGAGATATTCTCTCCTTTTCTATTATTTCTCCAATCCATTCTGTAGTCCTGAAGCACTTGTTACCACCACCACAACCTTTCAACCTTTCTCCTTTGACTTGTCTCTACTCCTACCCCTGCCCCCAGCTATATCTCTTACTCTTGAGATGGACAGGAAAATGAGAATGTCTCCCATTCCACTTGTTTTCCTCCAGATGCTGGGGTATCTATGAGGAACCTTAGGATATGCTTTGTAGTGGATAGGGGGAGGGAAGCCCAGCTCTAGCTCTCTACACAACAGTGTTTTCTGTTTTTTTCCTTGCCTATCCGTTTTTAAAGTTTATTACATTTGACTGTTCCCTTTACCTTGTTTAGATGTTGTCTAAACATCTAAATAAAAAATAATTTTATTTTTATTTTCTTGTATTTTGGTTTGCTCAATTCAATAGTATTGGGCAAGAGGAATTCTGTAATACAATTTCTGTCAATGATCTTAAGTGAACATGTGAGCCACGTTTTCCATATGCAAGCTGAGAAAATATTATCATAGTGAACTCATGGATTTTTTTTAGGAGTACTAAATTAGATAATATATGTAAATTGCTTTGCAAGCTCTTATATTTTATATGAAGAGTAAGTTTTCAATAAATGTATCTGTGAATGAAGGAGCTGCTACTGCTCTATGAAAATGTGTTTAGTTATCTAATTCATAGGATTATAAAATGTTAGCACTTAAAGGAATCGTGGGAATCATGTAGCCAGTGGTTTTAGATGGAAGGAAACAAATGCCATGCTGTCTTCTTCAGGACTAAGTTTCATCAAGAGGTGAGTGACATAAGAATCCTAGTGTCTGTTATCTGACAGAAGATTTATTCACAAGAATTCCTCTTGAGACTAACTCCTAAGTGTGAGAAGAAATACTTTTACTTTCTTAAGAGGAAGGTCCTCTCATTCACAGCTCAACACCAAAATGGGTTTAGGTATGCAGAGATGCAAACAAAGCTTAACTGCTTTCCATAAAACGAAGTAAGAGAAAGGAAGAGTTAAGTAAAATCAGAAGTGCAGATGAGAATGGGCATTGAAAAATAAAAGTTTGATTTTCAGTTTTTTCCTCTAAAATATACACTCTCTCATTCCCACACAAAGAATTTTTATAAAATCTATATTACTCACTGATGTTTCTGTAGTACCTTTTTTTGGAAGGCTCTTCATTCACCTTAGTAAAGAATGAGCAGATACACCACATTCATTTACAGAAACTAAAGAATGTGGAGCCACTGAATTATATAGGTTGGTTAGTTGTATCTTCTTGTATCTGAACACAGTCCTGGAGCAGGAAGCAGGGAGCGATGCGGGGTAGAAGGTTGGCCTGGAGGGGTTTAGGGTTTGTAAGATGACTGAGTGAAGATGAGTTTTAACCTAAAACTCAGTGATTTGCCAACAGCAAGGGAGAAAGCAAAGACCAAACCATGATGGAAATCTGCCATGATAAATGGCATACAGAGTCAGGCAGCAAAAGAAGTTTGCATTATTTGCTTCAGCGCAACAAGAAAGAATTTTTCTACCCAGTCCCAAATCTAGAACTTGTTGTCTGCTTTCCAGCATACTCTAGGAGGTTTACTTATGCCTGATATTAAGACCAAATGAAATAGAACACAAAATTTAATAAATATTTTCAGATTCAAATAGCAAACTAACCACTGAAAATCATATCCTAGGGCTTCTTTGAAATAATAGATGAATTTTTTAAGTCTTTAAGTTTAAAAACAACAATGATAACAGTCAACAGGATTTCTTAACCACTTTGGATGCTTAAAAAAATGTCACAATAGCTTCAAATTTTGAAGGAAAAGAGGTTTTAAACCAGAAATTCTATACCCAACAGAACTATCAATTAAATCTGACCCAGACATTTCAGTCATATAAGCTCTCAATATTTTCACTTCCTACATATTCTTTCTTTGGGAGTTATATGAGAATATAGTCTTATTTATATTGAAAATATTTAATTTATGATTTCTCTTTCATTTTATTTTAACACCAGGCTTCCATGAGCCTTCTAAAACGTGTTTGGAAGCAAATAAACTTACAAGCTTGGGCCTGGGGGTAGGGGAACCTACTGTGTTGGGCTTAAGCCATTGATACTAATTGTGATGGGACAACTCAGATGATGGCCATGATAAGTATCTACAAAGATTTAATAATAGGACAGATGGCTATGGAAGTGATAGAGGTCTCTTATATAGAAGAGGTGGGGTTAATAGTTTAGATGGTACGATAAAAGTAAATAGTGGAATGTGAACAAAAGAAAGAGACCATTCAACCTTGAAGCGAGGTGCATTCTTCTCTGAGAACTAGAGAAGATATTCCTGAGTTTGGCAGAAAACAAACTCTGATCCTCGCACACTGACTTTGCAGTGAAACAGTTTGCATGGTCATAATAGAAGTGCTATTTGTAGGTTTTTCTACTTTCTGTAATCATGCAACTATTTAGTCATGAAAGACAAGAACAGTTACAGAGGAAAGTCTAAACATTACCCACCTTGGCCACAAAAGAGTAAAGACAAGGCTGAGAGACAGAAAAGAAGGGGATGAGTGGAGAAAGGGAGAGCACCAATGGTCTCCTCATCTGACCCAGGAGACGCTACCGATGGAGCTGGGACAAGAAGTGGAGCCTCAGCATATTCTCTGAATTAACCAGAATCACCAGTGGAAGGCATGCAACTATAATGGAAAGTAGAGGGTGATTTAAGAGGGCAAGTCCTTCTTTCTCTTAACAAAAAACCAGTAGATAATGCATAAGTTAGTAAGTCAAGAAAAGCACTTTAAGTGAACTCTTACAAATGCATATGTATATTGGTTCTGAGGGGCAGAGGCACTAAACAGCATGTGGTGGTTTTTCAATATGAGCCCTTCTCAGCTACTTCGTACCTAAACCATGTTTATTTTTAGGTTTTAACAAGCCTTGTAAAATGTTTTGAAAACTAAATTGAAAAACCATAGAATAGTCTCATCTATAAATATGTGCACAGAAGTTGCTCCCTGAATTAATCATCTACATATATAAAAGCCTAATATGCAAAGTGTCCCCTGGAGAGTTTGACCAACCAGGAGTTTGATCTCTCTCTATGATGTGCACTGACCACAGGGGGCGACACAGAAAGAAGAAAGGCCCTGGTCAGCAGCTGGCAGCCAGGGAAGGGAGGTCCCAGCCGACAGCTGGCAGCCATTAAGAATCCTACCCATGCATGAATGTTGTGCTCCGGGTCTCTAGTATGTAATAATTATACCAAAAAGAAATATATTCATATTCCAGGACAATAAGCTTATTCCAGTAAGGGGAAGATTGTTTGAAAATGCATTTACATGTTATCACTTTAGCAGGATGAAGGTGAGAATCACCATCTTTAATCTACTGTTGCTAAAGAAGCTCTGCGTAAAATCTTTTTAACATGTTTGGCTTTTAACAAGTCAGTATTCCAGACATGGAAAAACACTTCCTTAGAATAGCAGAATGGCCGTCTGAAACGAAAAGATAGCATCACATACATGTATATGTCAAAGACTGAAGTTATTTGTATTACATTCAGGGAATGAAATAAGTTTACACTAATATTATTCAACATTGATTTGCAAGTTCTAAGGAATAAAATTCAAAAGAGAGGGAGAGAAAGGAGAAGTGAGGGAAGAAGAAAGAAATCCTTACTAATAAAAGGCTAAGTAGTTGTCACGCTCTCACACAGTCACGAGATAGCTGCACGCACAGTGGAGGAGGGGTTTCTGTGGGTCTGTGCATGTGCCATGGGAGCAGGGCCCCAAAGGCCACTCTGTGAGGCTTTCACCGGGGTTCCCACGGCCCAGCACGCGTGGCCTACCTCTTTGGGGCAATTCCTTGAGGAGCCCCAGATCCACCCCCCCTCACCCCAAGTGCACGAATTTTGTGCACTGGGCCTCTAGTCCTATATAATAAAAGGCTTGTATGCACATAGACCAAATCACAGAACAACCAAACAACTGGTCGCTATGGCATGCGCTGACCACCAGGGGGCATGTGCAGAACATGGTGGGCATTGGCAGCACAGCATGGAACATGGCAGGCGTTGGCTGTGGAGGGATGGTGGATCAGGTGAGCGGGGGCGCCATACCAAGGCAGGGTACTATTGCTGTCATTGGGGCAAGCCTCTGGTGGTTACTGAAAGTTCTTTGCTCCCGAGCACTACAGTCCTGCATGTAGCTCATACCTGCTGCAGGCACTGGCCCCACTCGCACCCACTGGTGGTGCAGGAGCTGCTCACACCCACAGTGGGATCATGGAGCAGGAGACCAGGTGCTGTGGCAGGAGGGACCGGGTGGGGGCACGGAGGATGGGCCGAGACCAGCCCCTATGCCCACTGCAGCCTCACAGCCCACAGTTCCTTTCAAGGTGCACGAATTTGTGCACTGAGCCCCTATTATATAATAAAAAGTAGGAGATAAAATGATTATCATTTACCTGATGAGATGATTAAAAACTTAGAAAGCCCGAAGCACCAACTCAAAAATCTGCAGGACTGATGAAGAGTCCGATAGAGAGTGGTTAAAAATTTTATAAAACACAGCAGCTTTCTTATACAGCAGCAACACCACTTGGAATATCTAACCAGAAATAAATTAAATCACAGTAGTAGCAAATACCTAGCAATCAACTTAAACAGAAATGTGTAAAGAAACCCATGAAACTTTGCTGAGAGATATTTTAAAAACCTGAAAAAGTGAAGACATTTGCAACAATTCCAATCTGAAAACTCAATAAAGTCAAAAGGAAAATTCTCACACACACACATAAATAATTTGCACAATAATTGCAATTCTAAGAAAAGCCAAGAGTTTTGTGGAATTTTATCAAGTAATTCTAAAGATCATCTAAGGAAACAAAGAGCTACACTTTGTTTAAGAAAGTGTAAAGAGAAGGGGATGTCCTATCAAGTATGAAATACCTGATAGATCTGTAATAATTAAAATAGTGCTGTACTGACAGCTTTGGCCTTTCACCAAATGGTCACAGGTTCAATTTCTGGTCAAGGGCACATACCTAGGTTGCAGGTCAATTGATCAAAGGGTCTCTCTCATATCAATGTCTCTCTCTTTCTCTTGTCTCTCTCTTTTCTCTTTCTTCCTGTCTCTATCCCTTCTACTCTCTCTAAAAATCAATGTACAAAAATTTCAACAACAACAAAAAACACAGATAAACTAACACCACCAAAATAGACTCCATAAAAGAATGTATGATTTTTTTTTAAAAGTTTCTACTTCAAATCAGTGGAGAGAAAGTTTAATCTATAAACCCATGTTCCTGGGATACCAGTTAACTATTTGGAACACAACACTTAGATTCTTATCCACACGATGAACCAAAAATTAATTAATTCATTAGTTAATTAATACAGAAAAATAAAGAATTGAATATGAAAAATGAAAAAAAATCAAATCATTAAAGATCTAGAAAAAAATATATGAGAGTATTTATTGCATTTGGGGATGGGGGAGTAATATTTGAAGCCCCAAAGCAAAGGAATATAAGAAGTTTCTATAATTGCAAATAAAAAGTAAAACTATTCTTCAGAGACATCAAGTACTATTCTGAAAGCAAATAAAAACTGAAAAAATATAGTTTAATATAAGTAGCAGGTAAACTTATTCCATAAAATATCCTATAAACATATGTGAAAAATATGAAAATATTCATGAACAGGTAATTCATAAAGGACAAACATAAAATATGTGCAGCTGCAGAGGTTAGAAAGAAAATCCCAATTAATATGTGCAGTGTCATTCCTCTTATCAAATTAATGAATGTTTTAAAAAAATGATAATTCCTAATATTAGCAAAGGTTTAGTAAATAGTCACTGATGCTTCGATTAAAGTTGGCACAAAGATTTTTTTAAGGACAACTTGACAATATTTATCACATCACCAAATGGACAATCCCAAACTAGAAAAAATAATTAGAAATCCTAACTAAAATTTATGTGAAAAATGTCACAATAGTACTATTTATAATAGTGAAAAATTAGAAGCAAATTCAATGCCCAAGACTAAGGACATGATTTAAAAAATAATATGGCAATATGGTATAATTTAATTGATGCAAAATTTCAGTCATTAAAAAATATTCAATAACAGAAAAATGCCAATGATGTAATTTTAAATGAAAAAAAAAAGCTATCTAATAGTACTTATGGCTTGTTTCCAAATTTTGTAAAATAAAATTTACATATTTAGCAAATGTGTTATGTGTGTTTGTGTGCCTGTTTGGTACTCACTAATCTATAGGGGGGGAAAAAGACTTGAAGAGAATTTATGTTTAACATGATAGATTAAACACAAACATTAACCTCCCTTTCTCCACAACTCTCACTAAAATTACAGTGTAGGAATTAAAAAGACATAAAGGGGTAAGGACCAGGAGAATGGGAAAGGAAGTTACAGCAATTAAGAGATGTCAACATTATAGAAGAAAAACAGAACAATTAGATAAATAGTAACTGATCAAACACAGAGGAATTCATGACCTGCTTAGGATGGGCAATGTGCCATAAAAAAATTAGGGGTATCCAGGGAAACCAACGCACTAGTGGAGACAGCATCCCCCACACTTGGCTCTGAGAATACCAGGAGTCAAGTCAGCATTATATGCATTGCCCATCCCTTCAGAAGAGCAAAGAGTTTATTTTTAGGGAACCTGATGAGGTAAGAAGAAAAGACCTTATGTGCCAACATTCCAAGAGTCACCAGTAAAAAGTCCAGTTCACTGCCTTTTTCTCTGTATGGTTAAGCCCATCAGTGAGCAAGCCTTCTCCTACCCAATGGGCACACTCAACATTTTAGTCCCCATGTCTTAAATATGCATGGACAGTCAATGATTGCCAGCAAACCAGAAAACCTCTGTCACGGGCAGGAAAAAAAAAAGGGGGAAAAAGGGAAAAGGACAGGCAGAAACCAAAAAATTCAAAAAGCATTTTATGAAACTTAGAGAGGAGATATTTCATCCAAAAATAGAATGTCATAAAAAAAATGAGCATTCTGAGAACCAAAAGAGAACTTTCAGATGTTAAAAAAATAAAAACTGAAATAAAAACTACAAAAGATGGCTTCAAAGAGGAAGTTGAGGAAATTGTCAAGAATAGAATGGAAAAGGGATAAAGAAATTAGAGGATTAGCCTAGGAGGTCCAAAAGTTGATTAATAGGATTTGTCACACACACAAAGACAAAACTAAAAGTATATTATCAAAGAAATGATATCTAAAAATTCCTGGAACTGAAGATAACAAAGTTATAGATTGGAATAATAACCCAAATAACCCTGAGCTACGAATAAAAAATACCTACTCCAAGGCATTATGAAATCCTCAAAACACTGGTATTAAAAACAGAAGAAGATGCTGAACGTTTATAGCAAGAAAAAAATTCTGAGAAATTGACAAAGTATAAAGTTAATCCAATGTTCAACAGAGAAAGGGGAGTCCTTTCAACAAACAGTAATGAAACAATTTAGCATTTATATACAAAAAAAGAACCTTAATCCATACCTCTCCCCAGATACAAAATTTAACTCAAAATGGAGCACAACTCAAAATGTAGAATGTAAAAACATGAAAGAGGAGAAAATCTTTATGAACTTGAGTTAGGCTAAGAAATCTTAGATGGACTGCATCAAAACTAAAAACCTTTTGCTCCATGAAAGATACTAGTAAGAGAATAAAAAGACAAGCCATAGGCCAGAAGAAAATATTTTAAAATCACCTATCTGACAAAATGCTTATGTTCATAATACATATAAAAATATCAAAGATCAATAATAATACACCTAATTTTTTAAATGGGCAAAAGATTTGAACAGGCACATCACAAAAGATAATATATAGAAAGTAAATAAGCATATGAAAAGGCTCTCAATATCATTACTCATTAGAGAAATGCAAAATAAACCCACAACATACTCATGAGAATTATTTTTTTTTAAAGGGAATACCTGGAGCTGATGAGGACATGGTACCCTCACACATTGCTTGTGGGTATGCAAAATGTCATGCCATTGGAAAACAGATTAACAGTTTCTTATAAAGTTAAGCAAACACTTATCACATAATCCAGTAGTTCTACTCCTGGTATTCACCCAAAAGAAATAACTTACATTGATACAAATATTTGTGTGCCAATGTTTGTAACAGTTTTATTCATGATCAACAAAAACTGGAAATAGTGCAAGTATCTTCAAGTGATAAATAGATAAACAAATTGTCATAAATCCAAGCCATGGAATGCTATTCAACAATAAAAGAATAAAATGGGGATACACACCACCACAGAGATGACTCCCACATGTATTATGCTAAGTGAAAGAAGTCGAAGTCAGACTGAACAAGCTAGGTAATATATGACTCCCTTTATATAGCCAGGCATAACCATGGGGACAGAAAACATACTAGGGGTTTCCAGACACGGGGAGTAGGGAAGCAGGTGGCTGACAACAAAAGGTCAATATGAGATAATTTTTTGGAGGGATGGGTCTGTTCTACATGTGGCATAGATACATGATTTCATGCATTTCTCAAAACCCATGGAATTATATTCAAAAAAAGAGTGAATTTTACCGTATGTCAATTTAAAAAATTAATTCTGAGGAAAAATTATACCCTCTTAGAATTCTATACCCAGCCAAACTATCAAACTAATATAACGGTAGAATAAACTGTCAGCCATGTAAGATTTTTTTTTTAATTTTTCATGAAGCCTTTCTTAGGGAGCTCCAATAGAATGAGGAGCTCATGGGACCTGGATGAAAGGGAGAGACAGCAGGAAGTCCCAGGAAAACCACTGTGTCTAAGGTGTAGTGAATAAGCAAGTCAGATAATAGTAGGAAATTAGAGGCTCCAGACATAGGAGGACAATAGATAACCTGATGGGCTTGAATATAATGAGACAAGATGAACTCTTCTGGGAGAAGAATCAGAAGACCTTAGTGATCAGTTAAAAGAAAATGAAATAATTGTAAAAGGTTGAGAAATTTTTTATAAAGACAATAATCACAGTATACTATAGCACCTGGATGTAAATAATATCAATAAAGTTAAAATGAGGCCAATCCTGAAAACTGAGTTTCCTCCATCTTGATAATATGAGCATATCAGGAAGGTTGAAGAGAGGAGCTGGAATGTATAAATGTCTGTTGTGGGGAGAAAGCTGTAAAAAGCTGCCAGACAAGTCGATAGATAATATGCAAGTGAAATAAACAAGAAATAGCAGAATTCATGTGTTACCTACCAATGCCGTGTTAAATACAAGAGAGGACAACAGCTAAAAGAGGGGAAACTGGTTGCCTTGTGGGGAGGGAGATAAGGGGGAAGGGGCCGCTGCTTTCCACATACGTCTTGCAAACGATATTATTTTTAAAACTGTTGTAGACAAGACAGTTTTTCATTTAAAAAGAAAAGAGATAATGTACTAGAGGGAATGATGCCAAAATATTAACCATTATCTCTGGCTATTTGGTTACAAATAATTTTCATTTTCTTTTTCACGACTTCCTGAATTTCCCAAACTTTCTACCTTAATAATCAGAAGGGGGAGGTGAGAGACAGACAGAGTCAGGCAGACAGGGAAATAGGGAGAATAAGGAAGAGAGAAAGTGTGTTCAAGAGCAGACTTTCCCCTTTTCCATAATCGGGCAAAACATAACAAAAATCCACGTCTCATTAAGAAGGAAGTCTGCATTTTAGAACAATAAGGTTCACAGCAAGAACCTCTCTGCTTGGCCCCCTGGTGAATTCTCCCATCTGTACTGTAAGATGAAGGCTTGGTGTCAGCCAGCTCTGTAGGTCTAGAATTTGACTCTAAGAAGCTATCACCCGAGACCTTCCAGGGACAAGTTACCCCCATTTCCTCCTGCTCAGACTGGAGGCAAGAAACCCTCTGCTGCCTCCTGTCAATGCAGATACCCCACACCAGACACCCCATCCACGGCAATATGTTCCTGGAAGTTTTACATCTCCTCTCAACTGCCCACCACCCAGGACTCAGGTTCCCCAAATCAATTACAAATGCCTGCTGGGGCTTTTGGTTTGTGTCTGCCTGGTTTGTGCACTCCCAGGTGTTAAATAAATGGCAACCTCTGGACATTCTGATTTCCTTCAAAGCCCTCCCAAATCTGAGGCTGATCCTCATTACTCTTTGCAAACTCAGCAATTCAGAGCAAGCAGAGCATTGAAACAAGAGGAGAAAAAAAAAAAAGAACAAGTCTTTAGAGAAACTCAAGTCCTTAACCTGGAAGACCTGGGCGTGGGCCAACATCTGGTTTCCAGAGCTCGAGAGTCAGGAGAAGCAACAAAACACAAGGGGATGAGCCAAGCTGTGGAACAAAACAACCCAGGTTTGATTCCCTAATCAGCCACTTACTTCCTGGCACTCATTTTGATACCTGTTGGCAGGCTTCTCTTCTATAAAACTGGGACAATTTTATTGTCAATTCAATTTTAAAATTTTCATTTAAAAAGGCCTGCTTTATGTGTAAAATGACTAGCCAAGAATGATACGACAATAGCTAATGTTTATTTAGCACCTGTTATGCCTGTGGCACAGTGCCAGGCATTTTATGTTCATATTTGTCAGTCCTCACAAATTAAGTATCAAGAAGTATTACCTCCTCATATTAAAAATAAGGAAACTAAGGCACAGAAAGACTAAGCAACTGGTGTCATATCATTCAGCAAAGAAGTACTACAGTTGGGGTTTGAACCCAGGCAGTCTGAGGTCAGTGTCTTGCAATTTCTTCCCTAACATCTTGAGGGTGAACCGCTACCACTTTCTCTTCCTGCTCGTATTACAGGTGGGGACATCAAGTCCTGAGGCAAGATCACCCACAGCTGGGAGAGCCAGGCTTCAGCTCCCATTCATGCCTCATGCCACCAGAGAGTGGAACCACGGGGACCCATCCAGAGAATCGCAGCGCCACTGTGAGTGTGCCCAGCCTTGGACTGTCCAAACCTTTGTCACTGGTAGTCCCCTGCCTGGTCTGACAGGAGAATCATCTTCCATTGGACAGCAAGTGTCTGGGCCCTGCCACCCTCAGCCATAGGTCCCAGGCTCGCCATCCCATCCAGACACCTGCCCTCACCCACCCCTTTCAAATTCTCACTCCCTCCTCCATGTCCACCAAGAGCACTGCCCATGCCTGCCAAGGGCTGGGGATGGACAAATTCCCAGGCCCTGGCTACACCAGGCCTGCGGAGTCAGAAAGCTCTGCCTCCCCTGGCATTAACACCAACTCCATTCACATGCTCTGCCCATTCAGGGACCATAAGGCCATCCTCAACGGGATCCTCAGAGCCTATGACAGTGCCTGGCAACAAACAGGAGTTCAGTTAATAGTTGTTAGGAGTCAGAATAAACTGTGAGCTTCTACTCCTCATCCCCATCTGGAGACGAGTCCCTCTAGCGTCTCCTGGCTTTCTGGGATGTTGCCTTAAGAAGACAAATTCCAGCTCAGAACACAACTCAGTTACTGTCTTTTGCTGGAGGATTTTTCTCTTTCTCCCCTTGAATGGCCCAAGTATCCTATCTTTTAAAAATCGCTTTCTAAAGGAGTTAGAGTAACTTGCGTCTTTACACTGATGCCCTTGTCGGTAAAGCAAACACTCCGGGACAATTTCTAACAGCGAAGAGTTAGGACAGAGCAGGGGTGGGAACTTTCATGGAGAAGCCTCAAGGGCTCCATCCATGCAAGAGGGATTATGATCGAGGCAGCCCTTAGCCTTCTTCAGAACAAAATATTAAACCCCTTCTGCCTGGGCCAGGGCCTGGGACGAAGTCCCTCAGAAGTTAACACCAGGTTGGGTAGCAGAAAGGGCGTGAGTTTGGGAGGGCTGGATTTTAGTCCCGCTTTGTCACATGCAAACGCGGCAAGTTATTTACTATCACTGAGCCTTTATTCCACACATCCACTCGCCAGGCATTCATCCATTCAGTGGATAGTTATTCAGTCCCTACTGTATGCCAGGCACCATTGTAGGCACTGAAATATGAGACTCCGGAAAATGGTTTGGCAGAGGGAGGGGCAGGCAATAACCCTTTATCCATAACCATTCCAATAAATTTCCAGTTGCAAATTGTGGTATATGCCAGGAAGGAAAAGGACTGTAAGGTCTGTTGCCAGGGGCTGTCAACCTTGGGGCCTGACCCCAAGGAGGTAACATTTGAGTTGGGAGTTAAAGAATGAGAAAGGGTGGGGAGACGCCAGGCAGACGAGGAGAGTGTATTCCAGCTGAGAAAGCAGAATATGTGAGATTCCTGGGCAGAGCCCACTACATCACACATTCAGGGCGCTGAAAAGTGCTTGAATAAAGCCTTTTCCCTGGGTTTGTTTTCCCTTGGCTTCTGGGCCCTCATCCTCAGGCTACTTGGTGAGGCTACTGACAGCATGCTCCCCAAGGCCTCTCTCCATGAGAGGTATACTGTGCCGTCCCCAAACATCCCCCTCTAGCTGGGACCTCACCTCAAAGCAGACATCCCACCATCCGCAGGCCTGGCTCCTGCCCCCTGTAGGGGAGCATCATGGCTCAGAGGAGGACCCTCATTTCAAATGAGTCAAAGCCCCTTTGACATCTGTGATGTTGGATCTAGCTGTGCCTTTCACAAGCTGAGTGTCCTTGGGCAAATCACTCAACCTCTCTGAGGCTCTGTTTCCCTAACTTTAAAATGCAGATTATCACCTATGTCCACATGCCTGATCCAAAACCTTCAAGACAAGAACTACTTCAGATTTCAGAATGGTTCTGATAACCTCCCAGTGGGATCTGGGGCAATATTTTGTGCTCAAACACATAAATATTTTCACCAGGAGCCATATGAAAACTCATACAAGGTGAGATAAGACTATAAATAGCTTCACAACAGCTTGTCACATTTGGCAGCCAAATGAATTTAGGGTTAAACTAAAAAAGAATAACTTTCCATTTTCATAGCGTCTTGGATTTCTGGACTCCATGGAGGGAATTCGAGCCGAACCCACTTTGTGAGCATGCGGTGCCCATTCCGAGGGGATTCATGTGCAGCTCCCTGCAGGAGGGCTGCTGCAGAGACACTCATACTTGGGAACCTGGGACCGAACAAAAGCTTTAATGCAACTCAAGCTGAAGTTTGCCGCCCTCCTTAAAATGCTGTCATTTGGTCTGAAGGCCCTGACTTGCATGATAAGTGGCTCCATGTCCCAGCATGCCCCCTGCCACCCACTTCATCATCAGCCCCAAGCCGAGGTCTCAGCATGTCACAGAAGGCACGTTCTTGCTAATCATCACAGTAGTGTGAGGTTTTGGTTTCTTTTTTTAATTAGCTCAATTCCTCCATCTCCTAAGACGTGGCACAAATCCCTGGTACAACGAGGCCCACTCTTAGAAAAACTCTCAGAATTAGAAACCCCCATATTCTCTGACAGCATCTTGGTCTCACGAAAGGCAGCCAGACATGGAGAGGCCTCCCTCCTCATGTTGGAAGAAGTTCCCAGGGAGGCCACACTGGGAACATCCCTCAAATTTCAGAAGACATGCAACCGGGGAAAAAGCCCAGCAACTGCAGAGCATGGACCGCCCCTGTAAGCCATTGGGGCAGCCAACCCCAGTCAGGAAGAAGCCCATCTACTCCAACCCAGTGTGACCTTGGATAGGTGAATTCACGCCCTGGATCTCAAACTCTCCACCTGCTAAGCATGTGGATAGCATTCCCTCCAAAGGAGCTTTCAGCTTAAAAATTCCAAGATGAAAGGACTCTTCCAGTGTGAGAGAAACTTTGGTTCCCTAAGGAGATTTGGGAAATAAACTGCAGCTATTGATAGCTTCCGATAGACAATTGCAGGCGGGAGGTAAATAAGCAATTACAGAGCGCGCATGGCGCCCCACATGCTGCCTCAGTGTGCTGACGAATCACAGGGTCGGCAAGGCTCCGCAGGGACCGCAGCACTCTGCCCCTCACAGGCCTGCAGACGGCCGCTCCCATCACGGCCTCTGCTGGAGCAGCTGCCACGACCAGGGACCTGTCAGAAATCAGCCCAAGGAATTACTTCTTTTTGGAAGCAGAAACCCCAGAATTGGAGGCAATTCAGGTAAACGTGGCAGATGGTAGCATCTCAGGTTGTCATTTCTCCAAAGAAAGCTGGCAAGGGTGACAACCTCTGGTGGCCTGAATCCAAAGCTGAGAAATATAAAGGACGTGGCAGGTGTAATGGGTACCTGACAGGGAGAGGGAATGGATTGGAACAGAGCTCCCTGAGATGTGCCGAGAGAGGGGGCCAGGCCCATGGTGGAAGCTTTGATTCTCAGGAGAGAAGTGAACAAGGGGGAAGCAAGGCGGGGAGGGTAGAATTGGACTAAAGCCTTCTCTGAGACGTCACATCTTAGCCACGTATCATCACATATGGTGACCTCATAGAGAACATCTCCTTCCTTAGGAAGCAAATTCTATAACTGGCTAGGAAAAACTAATGTGTGTGAGTGTATATGTGTGTAAAATCTTAGAAACTCAGCCAAGAAAACTGCAAGATCAATAACCTTCATAAAATTTGTCAGAACAAGAGAAGATAATGAGGAAAAACATTGAACATCAAAACAAAACAGTCAAGTTAAATATACATGTTGTATTTCATAACACTGATCCAGAGGAGCCTAAGAGAGGGGATGGCCTTTGTCTGAATGCTGTGTACCAGGCACTGTGTTAGGCATTTTAAATGTATTATATCATTTCACTCTCATAAGAAGCATATGAAGTAGTATTGGCAGTTATGTAGTTGCAATAATAGGGGAAACACCATTAGTAATAGTAATAGTATTTGTTTAAATTTTATTGATGAAAAAGTAACTTAGCTTCATGATAGGAAGTCCATTAAATTCAAAGAGAATAAAGGGGAAAATGAGAACTTTTGTAAATTCATCTTCAAAGACAAGCCTGATGGGGTGCTCCTGCCACCACAGCGTCCTACTTTACCATTTGAATTAAGAGTCCTTTCTGCAAGGTGACACCTGGGTATCCAGAATGTTCCCAGGACCAGTGATTTCAGAAATGCCACTGGCTCATTTTTTCCTTATGGTCCAGGACACACCCGTGGTCAGAACATCAGCTCAGTTACCTGCAGTGGCAGAGGCACTCTGTGGGGATTCCTGTAGGATATCCATCTGACCAATCCCTTATTTGACCTCAGGCATGTAGGGCTGCTAATACCCATTCCCACCCCCTCTGCCTCCCTTAAGTCACCAAAATAAACTGTCCTTGGGGACTACCAACATATCAAAAGCCAGCGTAATACTGGCATTCATTTGTTCATCTATCCATCAGTGAGAGTCCCTATTTTGGATCTGACCCCATACTGGGATTTGACAAGCCATCTGCTATGGAGGACCCTTGGTCCATGCCTTCCCATCTATGATTCTCTATTTAGCCTCCCTGCCCAGCACTCTAACTCAGTATTTTCTGCGTGTGTCAATAAAGTGTTGAGTTTGGGGTCTCTGAGACCCAGCCCTCTGATAATAGGTGCTCTTCTTGATCTTGGACCATCACATTAATTTGCCCACTCCCCATTCATATACAGGAGAGGATGAAGATGCCAAGTGAGAGAGACGCAACGCCTAAGGACAAAGGGCCTGGACACTGCTCAGCAAGGAGCCCACCCATCTCTGGCCTGAGCATCAGACAAGCACCTTATTCCAAGCCACATGTTGTTTTATTTAGTTTGCACGCCCAGCCCATGATCACTGTAGTGGAAGGAAGTACAGCCTGCGGAAACTGCAAAGGACTAACGTGCTGTGTGGGATTGGCCACATCGCTTCCCCTCTAGATCTCAGCTGTTGCCTCTGTCAAATCAGAGGATTGTACTAGCTGGTTGTCCAGTGTTGTCCTTTCCAAGTCCGATGGTTTATAAATTTATATACATCTATTTTCCATCCTATCACAAATTGAAGAGCAAGTGTGTGTGTGTGTGTGTGTGTGTGTGCTTATCTTCTATAATAAAAGAGAAACATGCAAATGTGACCGTTACCACCAGCCAATCAGAGCGGCTGTATGCAAATTAACCCAGCCAAGATGGAGGCCAACAGCCAATCAGAGCGGCTGTATGCAAATTAACCCAGCCAAGATGGAGGCCAACAGCCACGGAACTAGAGCAAATCAAAGGGTTCTGTAGCAACTGCCTGCCCATGTTGGCAGTTGGAAGTGGCACCAGGGCACCAGGAAGTGGGAAAGCAAGGTGGCGGGCCGGGAAGCAAGTAAGAGGTGGCAGGGGGTTGGCGGCCTGCTTGGCAGGTGTCCAGGCCCTTGGAGGGGCATCGGGGAGCGGGAAAGAGGTTGCAGGGGGTCAGTGGCCTGTTTGGTGGGCTTCCCAGGCCCCTTGCGGGGCACCAGGAAGTGGGAAAGCAAGGTGGCGGGCCGGGGAGCGGGAAAGAGGCAGCGGGGGGTCAGTGGCCTGCTTGGTGGGCTTCCCAGGCCCTTTGCGGGACACCAGGGAGCGGGAAAGCAAGGCTGCAGGGGCCGGGGTCCTGCTTGGCAGCTCCCCAGACCCCTTGGCGGCACTGGGAAGTGGGAAAGGAAGGCAGCAGGGGACGGGTGAGTGGGAAAGAGTTGGCGGCCTGCTTGGCGGCTTCCCAGGTCCCTTCCGGGGATCAGGGAGCAGGAAAAGGCTGGCCTGACCACAAGGCGGGGTTTTCCC
>PVJC01034651.1:0-18693 GCA_004026665.1 Murina feae | reverse complement strand
TTGTGCACTGGGCCCCTAGTACATATATAAATGAAGATTCTCAAAAGAAAAAAACCACATCTTTTGACCATGAAACATGGTTACATGTAGATTTTAACTATGTAAAATAATTCTCTCTCTCTCTGTATGTATGTGTGTGTGTGTGTGTGTGTGTGTATACACACACTAGTGGCCCAGTACATGAAACATGAAAATTGTGCGGGGGGGGGGGTCCCTCAGCACAGTCTGCACCCTCTCCAATCAAGGACCCCACAGGAATTGGGCATAAACCAGCAGTTGGACATCCCTATCACAATCTGGGACTGCTGGCTGGTAACCACTCACCTGCCTGCCTGCCTGATCACCCCTGACTGCCTCTGCCTGCCTGCCTGATTGCCCCTAACTGCCTGTGCCTGCCTGATCGCCCCCACTGCCTTCCCCTTGCCTAACTGATCACCCCTAATTGCCCTTCCCTGCAGGCCTGATCTTGCCCCAAATTTCCCTCTCCTTCTGGCCTGATCTCACCCCCAACTTCCCTCCCCTGCCAGTTTGATCTGACTCCCAATGGCCCTCCCCTGCTGGCCTGATCTCTATCCCAACTGCCTTCTCTGCCTTGGTCCCCACTACCATGGCTTTGTCCAGAACAAAGTTGGACATCCATAAGATGGCCAGTCAACCCAGTTTAATAAGCATATTACCCTTTTAATAGTATAGAGAGATTATATAGAATAGGATTGCTTAAATGGGGTGGGGGAAGCCTTTTTAAGCAGGAGGATATGCTCTTGGCAGACAAAAACACATAATCTCTAAATCTAGACTGATAGCCAGCCATATATACTATACTGCCAAACCTATCATTAAAAAATTGAACTGCTTTCTTACACCTTACACCAAACAGCTGTTGTCCTTAAAACCCCTCCTCACCCCCCCACCTTAGATTCTGCCTTCATAGTTCACCCAGATTTGGTTCTGATTGGTTGGTTTCTATGCCAGTCAGCATCTTCAGGCCTATCTCCAGGCCTGATCAGAGAGGCAGGGCTGATCAGCTGCCCCCACAGAGGCCCAGAGAGAAACAGAGATGCAGCTGCTGGCAAAGTCCGGAGAGAAAGAGAGAGGCAATGACTGATCAACAGCTGCCACAGAAGCTGTGGATCAGACCCTGCCTCTCTCTTCGGGCCTCTCACTGGATCTATCTGCAGACCCCTCAACAGTCAGTGCTGGGTCTGGGTGCCCGCAGCGGGTCAGTACTGGGTCGTCTTGGCAACCCAGCACTGACTGCAGGACTGACTTCTGGTCAGTTGAGACTTTGGTCCTTATGCACCCTGGGTTTTTATATACTATAATAATTTAATTTGAGGAGAATGAGGGTGAATATGTTAATTGTGAGGGGAAGGTGGATTTTAGAAAATGCTGTGTTTGCCTAAAACCCTGTGGAGAACTTAATTGGATTCAAATATGAAATCATCAAGAAAATACCCTTTAATTGTTTCAAGTGTATGCTTTGCTCTGGAATTATATGACTGGCCTTTTCTGTATCATCACCCCAGTGTCTGTTTACGATTAAACCAGAAGATAGAGAAATGTTGGCAGTCTTCTTTGCATGTGCTTCATGCCCTCATCCCAGTGAGAGAAGAGTGGTAGATTTGTAATGTTTGCCAAAACAGCTTGGAGTCACCCGCTGGACTGAGTTTAAAAAACCTGGCGAATACCAGAAGCTAATCTCAGCTTCAGATGATGACACTGAATCCAGACTCTGGCCAGAATGCCAATTCGACACATCCCTAGTCCTGAAGGCTCTAGAGAAGACCCTCAGTGTCCTGAGAGTGCCCACAACAGACTATCTTTTATTCAACAAACATGATACCCTGTCAAATCCAACTCAACACTGAGCCAACTTTCTGTGGCTTTGAACACTATGGATTTGTGGTTTGGGAATATTGTAGAACATTCCATTCTTATTTTACTTATTTTCCATTTGAGCAATTTCAAATGGTCCAAGGGGACATTATCTGCTTTATCAGAATCAGTTAGCATTCTATTAGCAATAATTATCTCCAAACAAACAGAAAAGAGTAAGTCAACCTAATCTGAAAAGGGACCCAGTTTCCTCATCTATGAAATGTATTCCTATTGCACACAATTGCTATTATAATCAGATAAGAAAATGTTTTTGAAAATGCTTTGTAAACAGAGGCACGATGATAGGAAGGAGACCAGGTTCATTATAGCGAGAAACTCTGAGATGTCACCATAGAGTTCTAGGAGAGGAATGCTAAAAGCAAGCCCTCAAAGAGAAGTATTCACTTGGGAGAGGTCAGAGTCAGGGGTGCAGGCTGGGGTCAGACACATAGGTCCCTGCCCAGGTCAAGTCAGGTCTGGAGCCCAGGAGACAGGGTCCACTGTGGAAGCACCAAGACCAGGCATGTGAGTTAAAGCAGAAAGATACAGCACAAGTAGCCTTGAGCTGTAATTGCACATCCCCCACCTTTATAACATTATAGTCTTGCCTCCCTCTTGCCTTCAACAAAAAGTGAGATGCTTATGTTCTTTCTAATTAGTGTTTTGAGTTTCTTCAAATATATACCTGGAAGTGGAATCGCTATGCTAAGTAAAATAAGTCTGACAGAGAAAGACAAATACCATATGATTTCACTTATTTGCGGAATCTAAAGAACAAGATAAACAATCAGAATAATAGAAACAGACACATAGATACAGGGAAAAGACTGATGGTTGCCAGAGGGGAGAGATGTTAGGGGACTGGGTGAAAACTATGAAGGAATTAAGAAGTACAAATCGGTAGTTACAAAGTAGTCATGGGAATGTCAATAAAGTACAGCATAGGGAATAAAATCAGTAATATTGTAATAACTATGTATGGAGCCAAGCGACTATTTGAAATATTGGGGAAGCTGCTTTGTAAAGTATATGATTGCCTAACTACTATGCTGTGCACATAACACTAATCTCTATATATATAAAAGTCTAAGCAACCAATGACCAGTCGACCAGTCACTATGATGTGCACTGACCACCAGGAGGCAGACGCTCAATGCAGGAGCTACCCCATGGTGGTCAGTGTGCTCCTACAGCAGGAGCACTGCTCAGGTGACTGATAGGCACCAGACACCAGGCTCACCACTAATGAGCACTGCTGCTGTTGCGGCAGCCGAGCCTCTCCTGATCGGGACTGACTGGGTGTGAGCCCACAGCAGGCACAGTGGGGTCGGGATGAGCAGAATGGCAGGGAAGAGTGGCAGGCGGCATTGGACTGCCAGTTTCAGCCATTCCCTGCAGGCCACGCCGAGGGACCCCACCGGTACACGTATCCATGCACTGGGCCTCTAGTACAAAATAATATCAAATGTAAACTGTTATTGAAATAAAAAAAATAATTGACTGCCACAAAACAACAAGGGGGAAAAAAAAGCTGAACATTCAGTGTGAGGATAACGTTTACCAGGGAAAGCCAATCTAAGAAGAGCAATATAACTTGCTCATGTGTCTTCTAAACTGTTGTCCCCACAGATGTCCATCCCCACTGTTTGCAACACTCCTTTGTCTCACTTCCTGGTAGGTTCCTGACAACCTAGCCCAGGTTTCTTGGGAAATAACATTGTCCATATTCCTTAACACAACCTCAAGAGAATATGTTCATGTGTCTTGGCATTTGTAGTTTTCAACCCAATCAAAACGTACCCACACTGTGTCTCCTTTCCTAAGACATCTGGTCTCTGACTGGCTAAGCATTCTGTCTTGGGATATGGCAATAATGGGCAATAGTGGCTGACATGTTATTTCTCCTAAATAACAGCTTTGCAGTAGGGAGTTTTTAATGCTATGAGCCAAAAATTGAGGATCTCATGATATTGTTAGTGAAAGTGAAACTCTGGTCATGTTTCCAGACACCCTTGAAGTCACCCTACCAATGTGGGCACTGGCAGTGCCTGCTCACAAACAGGCAAGTAGGTGGGAAAATTCCAGAAGGGAGAAAACTTCATGGCAATGGTAATGCGAGCATGGTGATAGTCATTTATTTGAAAACCAATGCAAAACACTTTAGGAGAAAATGATATATAATTCATCAGTCTTTATGATTTTCCTGAACAATGCAGTTAATGGTCTGAGATCATGCATACAATTACCATAATATTAATTTATTCGACAAATATTTATTGAGCATTTACCATATGCTGGGCACTGTGCCAGGTCTGGAATACCCAGTGAACAAGAATATACAAATCTAAGCACCCAAATAAATCATTTGAAATGTGATGGCTGCTCTGAAGGAAGATGTAAGGTAGTAGAAGAGAATAGTAACAGGGAACTGAGATTTAAACTAGGAGTCAGGAAGAGCATTTCTGGGGATGTGTCCTGAACAGTTAGTAGCAATTAAGTGAAAACAAGGAGGCAAGAACTTTCCAGATGCTGAGATGTAAAGAAAGCTTGGCTATTTGTGTAAGACAAGAAGGGCAGTGTAGATATAACTCAGAAAACCAGAGGAAAAGTTGAGTGAGAGGACTTGGAGGGGTAAGCAGTGGGCACGAGATACCGCCTCCTGTAGGTCTTGTAAAGAATTTTGGAATCTTTGCAAAGTACTGTTGAATGTCGTGGACAGTAGAGAATGGGCTGGGGGCATTTAATTATAAAAATAATGTGTTATTTAAATTTCAAGAAATTACTCTGGTTTGTGTGGAGATGGAATTACAGCAGGGGCAGAAGAGGTCAAGTAGGCAGGCAAGAGAAGGAGCTTGGACTAGAATGGTGGCAACAAGTGAAAAAGAGAGGGCAGATACAAGGTATATTTTATAAGGATACTAGAGCCTCCATACACAAAATTCATGCAAGGGACTCAGCCCTGCCTCTGCTGCCTCTGCCACCTCTGCCTCCTCTGCCTCGGCTCCTGCCACCTTGGCTTCGTCCGGAAAGTCGTTGGGAAGGATGGTCTGGAAGGATGTCCAGTCTAATTAGCATATTATGCTTTTATTATTATAGATTTCAAAAGACTTAAAGATTGACCAGGACGGGAGTTCTGTGGGACAGAGAAGGTGTCAGAAATGATTCTCACATCTCTGGCATAAGCACCTAGGTAAGTGGAGGTGTCCTTAATGGAGATGAGTAGATTCTCACAAATTGATGGGGTTTCAACAAGCATAAAACACAGACAGTGTGGATATAGGCTTTACCTTGGAATAGGGAATGAAAAGGGCACTGCCAATCGCCATCGTCACTTCAGTGTTTCCATGTTTCTGTGCATGACAGTGACTGTGTTTGTGCTTGTGAGGAGGGGGGCAGGGGGCTTAAAAGGGAAAATTGCAAACAAGTAGGTACTGAAAATAATAAAGAAATGATCACTGACTAGTATAGATGCTGCTGGAAGTCTTTCTGATGCAAATATATACCTAAGTTAGCTATGCTTTCACCTCAGGAACAAAAAAAAAAAAGAAAGAAAAGAAAAGCAAGGTTTAGAAAAGAAACACTGTCACCACAAGCTACAGATTCCATTGTTTCTAGGGAAAAATTCATTTACATCAAATATCCGAAGCTGTCAGTGCACACAAAGACTTTGAAAGCATTTGTTTGGAGCTAATACTGTACTTTCTATTTATATTCTAATACCTCGTCCACCCCCTTATGGTTCTTTGTGAACTTGCTCAAGTTTTGGCTCCACTATACTTTTATTTTTCCTTCCCCTGAGACACACTTATAATCTTTACAGACTTGTTTCACACGCAGAGAAACGGATCATTAAAGAGAGAATGAAATGTCATTTGATGGTGTACCTGCTGCTTTCTTTGTAGAGACTCTGTTCCCATAGCCTGTAACACTGGGGAGGCTACATGCCACCAAAGTTAAGGGCCAGATTAGACTTGGTCCAGGTCAGATAACACATGTTCCCACCCCCTTCCAAGAAGGTGAATGCTGAAGCTGAAGGAAGCCTGATATTTCCAATTGTTTTTATTGAGAATAATCTTTTGTGACCTGTCTCAGGAGTGATGAACGGCCTCTGAAAAGGAAATCTAATGCAGACATTGGCCACAAAGGTGTCATAGAATAAGTAATAATGATAACAAAACTTTAGTAAAGATGGGGCTAATAAAAATTAGATCAGAGATAATGAGACATTGAGAGAGTCATTGGCGACTTGAAGTTCTGATAATAACAGTCTGGAAGAAAATACATGAAATCTTCAGGGAATTTTCAAAGCTTCTAGGAAAAGAGCTTAATAAAGAGAAATCAAGAATATCTGATCTACTGAGAAAGTATATATATGAAACTTCACATATACCTGTTCATTTTTGGAAAGGAAATACAGGAAGGATAAACAAGAAACTAAAGAGATTGGTTTTCTAGAAAGAATGAGTGGAAAAGTGGAAGGACAAAGGGGGAATATCCATGAGTGGAGATGGGGAAGAAATGGCACCTCCCCAAGTATAAAGTTTTAAATAGCACTGACTTTAACATTTTAATTGATTTTTAGGGGGAGAGGGAGGGAGAGAGAGAGAGAGAAACATCAATGTGAGAGCAGAACATTGATTGACTGCCTCCTGCATGCCCCCTACCTGGGTGTGTGCCCTGACTGGGGATGGAACCTGCAATGTTTCAGTACATGGGATGATGCCCAACCAACTGAGCACACTGGCCAGGGAAGCTCTGAATTTTAAAGCCATAATATTATCTCACATTCCAAAAATATAATTAAAATTTATCAGAATGTGGAGGAACAAGAAGTGAATGCGAACTATAGCAAATAGACCTAGCCATATAACTGCATTTCAAATGAATACTATAACCACACTGAAAGTATCCTATTTAATCCTATCTAATAAAAGAGTAATATGCAAATTAACTGTCATTCTGGGACAGATGGCAGCGCCCATAGCAGTGGGGCAGGACTGTGGGGCAGGACGCTGGTGGCATCACCCCGGCAATGTAAGCCCAATAGGCAATTGGGCCTGCAGGCAGCACAGAGCAGGCCTGCTGGGTGGTGGCAGCCACAATGGGCAATCGTACCCGCAGGCAGCACCCAGAAGGGCCTACTGGGAGGTCACCATGATGACCCCCAAGCAGACAAGCAGGGGCTTCAGGCAGCACACAGCAGGCCTGCTGGGCAGTGGTGGTAGCGATGGGGAAAAAGGCAAGTGGGTTGATCAGAGAGCAGGCAATCAGACTGCAGGCAGCACCAAGCAGGGCCTGCTGTGCCATCCTGCTGTGAGGGAGCAAGCAATTTCTGGGAGGTCGCCATGGTGATCCCTGAGCAGACAAGCAGGTGGCAGGCAACACACAGCAGGGCCTGCTGGGCAGTGGTGGTGGCAACTGGGGAGCAAGCAATGAGCACCCACAGGCAGACACTCAGCAGGGCCTGCTGGGCAGTGGCTGCATCTACCAGGGAACAGGCAAGCAGGGCGATCAAGGAGCAGGCAATCGGCCCGCATGCAGTACCCAGCAGGGCCTGCTTGCCCATCCCCATGGTGTGGAGCAGACAGGCCTGGCAGAAAGCAGAGAACCATATGGAGTGGGCCCAAACCATCAGCAGCACAACCCCTGAGGGCTCCAGAATTGGAGAGGGTGCAAGTCGGGCTGAGGGACCTCCCCGCTTGCCCTCCTCCTCCCCCACTTATCTGTGCACAAATTTCGTGCACCAGGCCTCTAGTGGCAAATAAAAGAGCTAACCTATATAACAGGAAAACAGTGAAGTGCCCAGATAGGCTAAGATTAAAGATCAAAGGACTACATACAGACACTGTACTTAAGTTAATAAATGGGTTTCTTGCAGGGATTTTGGTTTGCAATTCTAAAATAACCTCATGTGTATACTTTGAATAAACAAATAAATTAATACTTAGTAGATAATGAGAGTCAGATTTCTCAAAGGCAGAGAAAGAAGTTACAAATAAGAAAAGGAGAAAACCAGAGGGAACACTATGGACTGTGGTATTGCATTTACATCAGAGAGTAGGAACTCATGTTTTTACTACATATGCAGAAAAGTATAGAAATAAATATAAATGTATATGCATGCATGGATATATATATATATATATATATATATATATATATATATACACACACACACACACACACACAAATAATTCTTAAACTTAAAAGCAAAATTCTTGAGAAAAAGAAACAGGTTAGAACTAATATAATATTGAACATCAACCTTTATGAGAGAGAAAAAAAAGAAGCACATTATACACTATTGCCTTGCAGACCTTTTGTTTCTTGGGATTTCAGAAGACATAGAATCAATCATTTATTTAATTAATAATATTCATTAGATTTATGTTCTTACAAGATCATTCTATCAGTCTTACAGTGTGAACTATGGTTCATCCAATGACCCTTATTACTTGACACAGGCTGGGAAAGTAATAAATAAAAGTAGTTTCTATACTTGGTATTTCACATATTCCCAGGACATTAAAGCAGGATATACATAGACTGGGAAAAGGGGGAGAGAGAACACAATCCCATATATCTTTTCTTAGCTCTCTAATACCAATATAAGAAATTCGATGTTGCAGGAAGTAGCTTGTAATATACAGTTTTCCCAGCAGGTAAGAGTGGGTGGGAAATGAGTTAGATCGTGTAGACACAGGGACCTTCTGTGTTGGAGTAAAGTGTTTTCTTGGGTTCTCTAAGAGGCCTTCTACTTTCCAAGATCTTTCTGCTATGATCACTGCTCATTGAATGGCTTTAAAGATCCTCATTTCATAATTATCATGAAATTAGAAAAAAATACAAAAATGTCTTTAGATCACACCAACGAACAAAGGACTAGCAGTAGGTCCTTTTTTCAAAATTGTATGATTTCTTGTCTGATTTAGTGAGAGAGAACTATGAGAAAAATGATTCTATCTCTACTGAGTTTTTACTCAATACCAGGCATTATCCTAAGTGCTTTTAGTTATTAATTCATTTAATCTCCCACAAAAAAAACCACTCAAGAAATGTATTTTTATTATCCCCACTTTGCAGATGAATAAAGTGAGAAAGGGGAAGCTAACAAAACTTGAGCAGCAAGATATTGCCTTGAAGAAAGTAAAAATGATTCCTTTACTCCTAATAATGAGATTATGATTAGTGGGTAAGTGTTGCAGTTTTAGTTTTTGAAATAAAATATTTCCAAATGCTTGTGCTTGTTATAGAGGTATGTTAAATTCTCTAGGATGAACAGGTAAATCAATGATTATTCATTGACTTATGTCATTGGTACTAATCCTGAGGTAATCCTTTCAATCATGACCTTCCTTCCAAAATAGCATAACAACTAGATATGAAAGGAAAGATTATTGGAGAAAAGGACAAAAAGATGCATAGAAGAGGTCAAAGCTATTCATTATTGCAACCACAGTATGTACTCTGGAACCTATGCTTCTATGTAGAGTGAGCACTAATTTTTGTATGCTGATTCTTCATAGAATCATATTTTAAATTTCTGAGAGCATAATATTAATTTACATGTGAAGACTAAAAGACAGAACCCAATTAAAGTTTTTGTAATGAGTTTTGTAATAACATATAGAGGAAACAGATTTGTTATGTAAATATTAGGTACAACAGCAAGGAAGTTAAAAAGAGCAACTGTAGCCCAGCCGGTGTGGTTCAGTGGTTGAGTGTCGACCTATGAACCAGGAGGTCACAGTTCAATGCCTGGTCAGGGGACACCAGGTTGCAGGCTTGATCCAGTGGGGGGCGTGCAGGAGGCAGCCAATCAATGATTCTCATCATATGTTTCTATCTCTCCCTCCCTTCTTCTCTGAAATCAATAAAAACATTTTTTTTAAAGCAACTGTAACAAGCAGTTCTGTATGGCTAGAAGTCTGAATTAGGTCCAGGAGAGCTAGATGAGACTGAAAGGCTCTCCAGGAGACTGATCCTAAGGGCTTACATGCCTCATAAAAGTATTAGTCTGTGTGTGTGTGCGTGTGGGTGTGTGTGTGTGTGTGTGTGTGTTGTGGACAAGGAGGAGCCATCAAAAAATGTCAAACAAAGTACCGCCATATTTCTATTTTAATAAGTTCACTCCAGCTTTGGTATGTAGAACATATTAAAGAGGCTGAAGCGTGATGTTGGTAAAAAGTTCACCCTAATAAGAAATGATGAGATATTTCAAGGGATTAGGGTGAGCAGATGTTTTTATCTGTTGACTATTACACATTCCAAGAGCTTTGGGAAAAGATGACTAATTATAGAGCAGGAGAAGGAACCTATGAAGAATACTAGGGGGTGCGGGGTGGGGAGGGTCAAAATGGCCGAGGACCAAGAGGAAATAACTCCAAGCTGAGTAAGCAAGCCATTTAAATTGCAAATGTCATATAGAAACAATTGGTGATGCCTTGGGCCCACAGGACATGGAGAACTGGAGCTGAGATCCCTACAAGACAAGAGACTCTAGAAAGGCTAGAGTCTTAGTGAAAAGGTGGATTAAGCAATGACAAAGCTACCAATGCTTCTTTGCTTGATCTCTGGTGGAAAATAGTCTCCTCTGAGAGTCCTAAGCCTTGAGCCTGCCCCCAAATGGATTTTGATTTGAATTAAACTACATATGTGGTCTAAGATCTATCAAAATTAGTAATTAACATTCAAGTGGCCTTCAGTCATTGATAACTGTGGGAAAACTGCCAATAGCAAAAGGTATTCGGAGGGATATACCCCTAACCTCAGAAAAGGAAAGTCCACAGGACTGTCCTGCTAAAGATTACATGATGTTTATAATCCAAAATGTGCAATCACACACACACACTCACACTCACACATAGAAGAAATAATGTCATGAGAAAGTAAGAGCAGACTAACTTTTCAGGAAAATTATAGACCTCCCAAAAAATTTATCATGGTAGAA
Organism: Murina feae; assembly: GCA_004026665.1. NCBI lineage: Eukaryota > Metazoa > Chordata > Mammalia > Chiroptera > Vespertilionidae > Murina > Murina feae. The sequence continues at coordinate 7,865 of PVJC01034651.1, read as the reverse complement.
TTATCAGGTAGAGACTTTAAAAACGGACAGTGAAAATAGTAAACATAAAAAGGAAGACACATGAGGGGGAAATACAATCAATGAACACCAAGAAATTGTGAAAAAAAATCATTTATGAAAATAAAAAGTAAAAGTAAGAAATGTGGTCATTGAAATTAAAAACTGTTTATACATCAGACAGACAAAGGAACAGCAGAATCTACAAAGTGAAGAGAAAAATAGGGAATTGGAATGAGATCTTAGGAAATTACTCTGAATGGCCCATAGATGAAATATAAAGAGGTGAAAATATGAAGAGAAATTAGAAACATGGATGCTAGAGCATGAGAGTCCAGCATACATCTATTTAAAAGATTCTGAAAGGAAAAATAGAATGTGTGAGAGTCAGTAATTTAGAAAAACAGTGGCAGAGAATTTTTCAGAACTGATAAAAAACATGAATCCTAAGATTCAGAAGCATAAGACCTAAGTGTAAATGGGAGGTGAGGAACTACTCTTTTGAGAAGCTCAACCATAAAGAGAAAAAGCTAGATAAAAATATGCTACTATTGAAAAGCTTTCTCAAACACACAAGATGCATGTTTTTAAACTTCTAGCAAAAAGCCTGTTTGAGGAGAGGTTGAAGATAGAAGAGAGAGTGGCCTCAGATGAAGTAAAGATGAGAAGACCAAAGCCTACAAGGACACTATCCTTAGCTGGAGATGGTTCTCACTGATTATCATCAGTTGACTGCAGACTTTGAAGTCTGACAAATCTGGACTCCATTCTTGACCCAGGCACTTGCTAGCAATGTGGCTTTGTGAAAGTGACTTAGCCTATCTTAGCCTCAGTTGTTGCTTCTGGAAGCTATGTAAAGGCTATGTCATCATTTGAGAAATCTGAGCAGAGTACAGAAAAGTCTATCCAAAAGAGGTACTCGATTAACAGTGGCAATTGTGTTCTTCTACTGTTAGTATCTGGTGCAATGCTAAAATAAAATCTTTTTATTGTCCATTCTGAGTTTCCAATGAATCTATGTTTATCACATACCGGATGGAAAAGTGGAGGCATGGAGGACTGCAATACATTCTCCTCCTCTCACTTCCTACCCCTCCAGGAGTTCTCCAAAGCTCTCAAGTTTCTGAGATGCTTGGTAATATTGTCCCCTACAGTCACTGCCTCTGTTTCTAAACCATTGATATATATGTAGTAATATATATAGCACATATATTAATATCCATAAGTATTCATAGCTATTATTTTGACTTAAAAGCCTGAAGCAAATTCATTTGTAAAAAAAAAAAAAAATCTTAACATAGATAAAATCCTATAGAGGAGAATGGCACCTATTTGGGCTGTGTGGCGGGATGGGTTATGACAATAGTTTTGACAGTTGTTTCTACATACTATAAACATTTTAATTATCGAATTAATTCTAAAAACCAGATTTGGGCTTGGAACGAACATGTACAGGTGCAGTCAACACCTTCGTTATACCGTTAAAGAAATCCAGAGAAGCCAAGGAACTTGTTCAAGGCACCCAGCCCTAGATCCTCAGTCTAGTTTCTAGAATGCAAATGGCAGCAACCACATGTGTATCCTCCAGTTTTATGTGCGATGAACCTTGAACAAATCTACAAAGTAAAAAGGCAGCGGGGCTGCAGTTAGAAAGCCCTCCTTCTACTCTCCATTCGTTCATAACACCTCCCAGCTTCATAGGAAAATCTATTTTCCCCTCAGTGGCCAGCACAATAATTGACACATAGTAATAACCACAAGCTGAATCTACCTTTAAACAGTGAGCGCTGGATGCTACCTCACAAACAAGGGTCACAGACAAAGCAGGAGTCAGAAGCCGAGGATTTGTGAACTTCATGCCATGAAGACAACTCACCTGAAAAATTAAAACAATAAACCATTTATTGAGGGGAAAGGAGTGAGATTCTAGTTCTATAAATCAACTGCTTATATGGATCTAATATCTCAGTCGCCCATGCTTGACTTTTTGTCAGCCTTTGGCTAAACTTCCTTGCAACCTTAATTCTCAAGTTTAGAGCATCACTACTCTCCAAAGCAAGAATAAAAGTTGAATGCTCACTGGAAGTCTTGCAGCTTGCCTCTGTTTATGTTTCTTTAACAACCTTTTGACTTGCCTCTTGCCTTGTACCATCCTCTCTCCATAGTAACAGGGACTTCCATTAAATTACTTGGTTCCATTGTTTGCTATTTTAAGTTCCATTGTTTTGCTATTAGCTTAAAAGAGGTACGTGATCTCTAAAGACTTGCAATGATAATGTTTTGACATTGCAGTTTAACATGGCAATGCGGTCTCAATAACCTTCCAGCGACATTGTTTTACCATTGTCTTGACATTATAAAATGGTCTCTCTAGACTTTCGTTTTGCCATGCCTTGACACAGTTATACAGTCTCTACAGATTTGCATTGAAATTTGTTTTGTCATTGTCTTGATATCATAATGTCCTCTCCATGGACTTCTCTTCACATATATCATCCTTTCCAACAACTTGCCTATCAGCCCCATTACCACAGCAATGTGCCCTGTTAGCTCCCCAGGCGGGTGAACTGGGAATGATCCCTCATGGTTTCTACTTAACAGTATGTATCACAACTCATCAATAACTATTTTCAAACTCTTTTAGCTCAACTCTTCCCAAATCTCATTTCTGATGCAAGGTTTTTACCAAGAAGCAAAGTGGACAAATTCCCATTAGGTAAATCTGCCTGCACATTTTTTTATTTTGAATATTAAACTCACTCACTTTAAAAGCATTAGAGTGGAGCAGATCATGAGGGAGTTTGCATCTCTCTAACCCATAATAGGAAACCATTTCAGAGAGGAGATCCAACCTATACAATAGCACAGTAGCGCACATTAGAGAAAATTCTGATACCTTCTCTACTCACAAAATTCCCTGGTAAATTCTGCTCCTTTTTAATGCCATTACTTTTAATGCTTAGTTCTTCAGACAATGGCACTGCATACATCATCTTTGTCATTATTGTATACCCAAAAAAACACTAGAGGTGTTTAGCATTCCTATTTTCACCCACTCTTCTAAATGCATGCTTCAATGGAATCAGTTTTTCCTAGTCATAAAATGCAAGTTTAAACAAAAGCAAGCCCATTTAGTAAGATCATGAATTTCCTCCTGAAAAAATGGAGTTATCTCATTTGAGCCTCTTAGGGGAAAGTAAGGGATTGAATCAGTCTCTGAAATTTGGACTGTGCCTAAATGCAGCCTTCACTGCCTGAATAATCATCCGCCCCCAGGTAGGACAGTAGGAGCAAGTTTATACCATTTAGTGAGTTCCTACATGGTGCCAAGCACTGTGCATAATCTCACCCTACAAACCCATAAACTCCATAAATTCCCATTCTTCTTCTCCCCGTTTCAGGCTCAGAATCACTGCTTAAGTAACAGCTGTTAAGTATTAGAAGTTAGTAGGATTTAAAGGCAATTCATTTGGACACCTGATCAGAGGTTCTTATTTTAAAGAGCGTTTGAAGGGGGAGAATTGTATCAGGATTTCACTAAGTTCTGACTGAAATGTATTGTTCTTTCATTGGTGAATGCAGGGGATGGAGCACAGTGGTATGAGCAATACCTGTGACTTTGGCACTGAAAGAACGCACAGGCTATTTTCCTAGCACATGACAGTTACTGCAGAGCGCTCAAAAGAGCATTTGTGCTCATCACGACTTCAAAATTGCAATCGTTATTACACCTGCCATTGGACCTAGTTATTTAATGTTTTAAAGAAGCACATGTATTGCTATATCATTATTTGGTTTCTAATGTTTTGATAACCTCCTGTGATTTATTTTGCTATGTCCACACAAAACCTGTATTTTATTTACATCATATTTGCTTTAAAATAACCAATGACTGTTTTATTCAATGAATCCTTTATTGAGGAAATGTTCTTTCTCCTGTTATAACTACTACTTATATTTTTTAAAACATTAAAATAAATATGCAACCATGAGGACTTTAGTAAGAAGAACCTGTAGCTCGCATTGCATATTTTGAGACATGCTAAATCAAGGCATAGCATGCCGGGTCTGGCACTGTCCTGGCACAGACAATCTGCTTTGCTAGATCAGTAACCCCTGAGTGATAAGGTTTCTCCAAGTGCCTTCTGCAAACACAGCTGCTTCACCCAGAGCTCCCAGCAACTCCTGCAGTGGGAATGAGCTGAGGCAGGCAGTTTCCCTAGGAGGTGGAAAGAGTCTGGCTTTGGAGTCACACTGTGGTATAGACTCTCCTCAGCCATCTTTGAGCTGAGGCTAGCTCCCTCCACCCCAGCTGATTTACCAGATCTATAGCGTTCCAGCAAATAGTAAAACCCTGAAAGCTCCATCAGAAAAACTGTTAGAACAAATAAATTCAGCAAAGTTGAGATACAAAATCAACATACAAAAAACCAGTTGTGGCCCTGGCTGGTTTGGCTCAGTGGATAGTGTTGGCCTGCGGACTGAAGGGTCCCAGGTTCGATTCCGGTCAAGGGCATGTATCTAGGTTGTGGGCACATCCCCAGTGAAGGGTGTGCAGAAGGCAGCTGATCGATATTTCTCTCTCATCGATGTTTCTAACTCTCTATCCCTCTTCCTTCTTCTCTGAAAAAATATCAATAAAATATATTTAAAAAAACACCAGTTGTGTTTCTATACGGTAATAACAAAGTCTCTGAAAAAAGAAATTTAATAAGTCACATTTACAATGGCATCAAAACAATAACATTTTTAAGAATAAATTTAACCAAGATAAAAGGTCACACTGAGAACTGTAAGGCATTGATGAAAGAAACTGAAAAAGATATAAATAAATGGAAATCGATCTCATTTTCATGGATTAGAAGACTTAATATTATCAAAATGTTTATACTGCCCAAAGTTATCTAATATTTAATTCAATACCTATCGAAAGTCCAATGGCATTTCTCACAGAAATGGAAAAACAGTCCTAAAATTCAGATAAAATCACAGGAGATCACCAATAGTCAAAGCAATCCTGAAAAGGAAAAACAAAGCTGGAAGCATCACACTTCCTGATTTTAAACTATACTACAAAGATATAGTAATCAAAACCATATAGTACTGGCATAAAAATAGACACATAGATACATGCAACAATAGCAAGAACCCAGAAGGAAACATAAACATACATGGTCAAGGGAATATTTGACAAGGGAACCAATAATACACAATGGGGAAAAGATTATCTCTTCAATAAATGATACTGGAAAAACTGGGTAAACACATACAAAAGAATGAAATTGGTCCCTATTTTAACACCATATGCAAAAATTAACTCAAAATGAATGGAAGATTTAAAGGTAAGATCTGAAACCATAAAACTCCAGGAGAAGCTTCTTGACATTGGTCTTGGCAATGTTTTTTTATTGTTGTTGTTTGTTTCTTTATATGATGCTAACTCTCTATATCTCTCTCCCTTCCTCTCTGTAAAAAATCAATAAAATATATGTTTTAAAAAAAGGAATAATATCTATCATTTGCAACAACATAGCTAAACCTGGAGGGCATTATGCTAAATGAAATAAGCTAGACAGAGAAAGAGAAAGACAAATACTGTTTGGTATCACTTACATGTGGCATCTGAGAGTTAAGCTAATAGAAACAGAGTAACACAGTGGTTGAGAGGGACTGGGAGGGGTTGGTGGGGGGGGAATGGGAGATGTTGGTCAAAGAATACAAAATTTCAACTATAAGATGAATAATTTCTGAGAATCTAATGCACAGCATGATAGTTATAGTCAGTAATATTGAATTGCATCCTTGAAATTTGTTGAGAGAGTAAATCCTAAATGTTCTCACCACAAAAAAACTGTGAGCTGGTGGATCTGTTAATTAATTAACTTATTGTGGTAATCACTTCACCATATATATATCTATATCTATAGATATAGATATAGATATAGATATAGATATAGATATAGATATAGATAGATATAGATATAGATATAGATATAGATATAGATATAGATATAGATATAGATATAGATATAGATATAGATATAGATATAGATATATTAGAGGCCTGGTGCATGAAATTCGTGCATGGGGGTTGGGGGTGGGGAAGGAGGGCAGGCAGGGAGGTCCCTCAGCCCAACCTACACCCTCTTTAATTCAAGACCCCTCAGGAGATATGCTACTGACTGCTCGAGCCCACTCCACACGGGGCCTGTCTGCTTCACACCATGGGGATGGGCAAGCAGGCCCTGCTGGGTGCTTCTTGCAGCCTGCTTGTCTGCTCCCCAGTTGCCCCTATTGCCTGCTCCCTGGTCGCCACCTCCACTGCCCAGCATGCCCTGCTGGGTGCTGTCTGCGGGCTCGATTGTCTGTTACCCAGTGGCTGCTGCCAATGCCCTGCAGGCCCTGCTGAGTGCTGCCTGTGTCCCTCTTGTCTGATCTTGGGTCACCATGGTGACCTCCCAGCAGGCCCTGTTGGGGGCTACATTCCCTGGTCACCCCACTTGCCTGCTCCCCGGTTGCTGCAGTGACCTCCCAGCAGGCACTGCTGGGTGTTGCCTACAGCCCGATTGCCCGGTCGCCCTGCTTTCCTGCTCCCCAGTTGCCACAGCCACCACCCAGCAGGCCCTGCTGAGTGCCGCCTGAGGTCCTGCTTGCCTGCTTGTGGGTCACCATTGCAACTTCCCTGCACACCCTGCTGGGTGCTGCTTGTGGAGCCCCTTGCCTGCTGGGCTCATGTTGCTGGGGTAACACCACCAGCATCCTCCCAGCCTTTATGGGCACAGCCGTCTTTGTCACAGAGTGATGGTTAATTTGCATATTACTCTTTTATTAGATAGGATATGCATATATATACATATATCTTAACTAATAAAAGCGTAATATTAAAATTAACCGTTCCTTCGGGATGGCCTAAGCCACACCCACCAGCCAATTAGAGTGACTGTATGCAAATTAGCCTAGCCAAAATGGCGGAGGCACAGTCATCTTGGGAGCCTGGGTCCTGGGAAGGCATCTGGCGCCCTGGGCCGGCCGATGCCTTCCCAGGCGGAGAAGCATTCCAGGGGAAGCAGGGACCAGCTGGCGGGACCCCGCGGCCCCCTTCTGGGAGGCCGATCGGGTGGCCAGCGCCACCTGATGGGCTTCCCTGGTGGAGAAGCCTGGGGGGTGGGGGGACGGGACCAGCCGGGGGACCCCATGCCCCCTCCTGGGGATCTATGGGGTGGCCAGCGCCACCCCATCGCTTCCCAGGCGGATGGCCCAGAGGGTCAGTGGGAGCTGTGGCCAGCCTGAAAACTGCCCTTAGCCCCTCATCCAGGCTTGCCACACCCCCTGGGGTGAGGGTTTCCACGGGGGAGCTTGACCAGCCTGCAAACAGACATTGGCCCCTCACCCAGGCTGGCCGGGCACACCAGCAGGTGGACATCCCCAGAGGGGTCCCAAACTGTGAGAGGTCACAGGCCGGGCTGAGGAAACACCCCCTCCGACTGCCCCAGTGCACAAATTTTTGTGCACCGGGCCCCTACCCGGTGCACAAAAATTTGTGCACTCGGGGTGGAGGGAGTCCCTCAGCCCGGCCTGTGCCCTCTCACAGTCTGGGACCCCTCAGTGGATGTCCTATGATGGTCCCAGTCTGCCAGGCGCCTTGTGTGTGTGTGTGTATGTGTGTGTGTCGCCACTGGGGACCTGCCCCCAGCTGCATCTGAGGCTCGGAGCAGTCCTCCTGTGTGTGTCTACCTGCTGGGGGCCTGCCCGCAGGCACACCGTTGAGGCTTGGAGCAGGCACCCCCTCTATGTTGATCTCTCAAACTCTTGCCCTCCCCTGCATGTTGTTCTCTTTTTTGAGCTGTGACCAGGGCTGGGTGCTGCCT
>PVJC01034650.1:0-18724 GCA_004026665.1 Murina feae | reverse complement strand
GAGAGAAAGGGAGCAGCTCTCCTTCCCTCACTAAAGCTTCCCTCATTAAATCCTCCAGCTGCCCAGCCAGCCCACCACTGCTGCGGCTCCGATGGGCCTGGGTGGGTCGTGGGAAACACATGCACAGAGGCTTAGCAGCCTCCCTGCGTGTGTGCCGCTGGACCCACCTGGGGCGGCCGGCTGGTCCCACCCCCGCATTGGCTGCAATGGGCCTGGGTGGGTTTGAAGGAGGCTTAGCAGCCTCTGTGCGTGTGTGCCCTGGGACCCACCCAGGCCCATCGCAGCACCTGGGCCTGCCGGCTGGTCCCGCTTCCCCTGCGATGGGCCTGAGTGGGTCGCTCCGAGGAAGCCTCCGAGCGTGTGTGTCCCGGGACCCACCCCGGCTCATCGCAGCCCCCGGGCTGGCTGGCTGCTCCCTCCCTCGGCTGCCGCCTCTATTTGAGGCAGAGGCCTCCAGTCTGCCCGGCGAGGCCACAGTCTGTGGCTTCTTTCCGGCTCCCGCCTCCGCCATCTTGACTGGACTATTTTGCATACCTTCGCTCTGATTGGCTGGTGAGTATGGCTTACCCTATCCCGAAGAAACGGTTAATTTTACTATTCGCTTTTATTAGTTTAGACTAGGAGCCTGGTGCACAATATATTGTGCACTCGGGGGATCCCTCAGCCCAGCCTGTACTCACCCAACCTGCGGCCTACCACCCGCCCATCGGCCCCGCCCACCTCACACACCCCGCCTGTCACCTGCCCCTTATGTCCTGCTCACTCTGCCACCTGTACTGCACCTGCCTCCATGGTTCCACTGCAGGTCTCCATCTTGGTTAAGTTAATTTGCATACAGCCACTCTGATTGGCTGGTGGACATGGCTTAGGCATCCCATAGAAATGGTCAATTTTAATATTTTGCTTTTATTAGAGTAGATATATGCATATATAAAAATGTAATATTTTAGCATCCCCTTTTATATATATATTTTATTGATTTTTAACAGGGAAGAAGGGAGAGGGATAGAGAGTTAGAAACATCAATGAGAGAGAAACATCGATCAGCTGCCTCCTGCACACCTTCCACTGGGGATGTGCCCGCAACCAAGGTACATGCCCCCGACCAGAATCGAACCCAGGACCCGAGTCCGCAGGTCAACGCTCTATCCACTGAGCCAAACCGGTTAGGGCAATCTCCTTACTTTTAATTAAACTTCTATTGTCCTATAATTTGCTTTCAAAAAATGTATGTCATGAGATCTATCTATATTGATGTATGTAAATCTGGTTACTTTATTGTTAAACTTTCATATAGTCTGAATATATTGCAATGTATTTTTTTTACTTCCTTACAAATAAAGGTTTGGGTTGATACTTAAGTTTTATTTTTGCATTATTTTAAACTTTTCATTTTAGAACAACTTTTAAGTTGAAAAGATAGTGCAGAGTCCCTGAATAACCCTCTCCCAGTTTAAATTTCACCTAATGCTAACCTCATACATTATAGTGATACACATATTAAAACTTCAAAAACATTACTATAAATATATTTTTCTACTACAAATAATTCCATCTCTGGCAGGCATTCTATAGAAGTCAAAGAGATGATAAGTAGGTAGGTGGACAGACAGATGGATGTAAGGAAAGATATATGTATGATTAGCATTTTTAAGTATGAATCATTGAAAATATACTGTATTAATATATCACAGTAACATTGGCAAAAACAGGGATTTTTTTGTGTGTGTTTTTTTCTTCAGAATATATTGGCCTAAAATTACATGTTAAAAGACTGTGAACTCAGATGGTCATTGTCAGAAAGATGTTAAAAATAATTTTTCTTTGACCGATATGCTTATGTCCTAGGCAATAGTTAGATGTTTTTGAGTGACAACTAATTGCTAGTTGAAATAAATATTGCTTTTAGCAAAGGAAACAGTGGATTGGAGGGATGCCACAAACATGCTAAAGTAACCCTAAAATTTTAAAAAAACATTGGAGGAAACCTTGTGGGCCACTCGAATGTTCTCATTATACAGAGAAGCAAACAAGACACAAGTGAAGAAAGTGATTTTTCTCAGACATGGAACTGACAGGTACATCCACAGGGAGCTAGACCCAGGTCCTTGGACTCTCAGTCTAAAGTTTTTATTTGCACTGAGGAGCACCTATGTGAAGCAGAGATCTCAATTAAATTGTTGCACTTTATCATATTACATTTTTAAGCAATGATATTTATTGACCTATCTCTATTTTTAAAAAGTACTAATTATTACTATTCTTAATATTTAGGAAAAAGAAGAGACATGTTTTTCAACTTAGAAAGGCCTCATGTTAAATTACAGGAATAGAACATCTGTGAAAATCCTTATTTTTAAATCCCTTAATTCTTGTGGTAGATTGAAAATTTGATCATCATTCTTCACTTCTCCCTAAGTCCATACATGCTCTTTGCCATATGCGTCCCCAGCAGTTCAGATCAAAGAGGAATCTCTTTCTTCTCTCCTTACATAGATATGCCTTATGCCTTCATGTGGTCATACAGTGCAATGCAAGTGATGTGGTACCACTTCCAATTCTAGGCATCAGAGAAGCTGTGTGTACTTCTGCCCTTTCTCTTGAAACCCTGTCGAGCCGCTGGGTGAAGAAGCCCAGGTTGGCCTATAGGAGGTGGGAAGAGGAACCGGTCAGTCCCCAGCTAACCAAGCAGGTGACCTGGCATCTGACCACAGATGCATGAGTGAGCTTAGCTGAGGGGTCGCTGCATCTGGCCCAGATCAACAGCACCATCCAGATAACGCAGGTACTCATTAGATAAAAGATTGTTCTTTGAAACCATTAGGTTTGATTAGGTTTTTTTTTTTTATTACAATAGCTAAATGGTATTCTTTAAAGTTATTATTTACATAAAAGCTGAAAAATTAGAGTGTATATTACTTATGTGAAATATGAAAGTTCTTTGATGACAATATGTTACGTAATTTGCAGTAAGAATATTAAAAATATTAATATTGATGGTGTGTAATATTCCACAATAAAATTTTATTCCATTGGAAGACATAAATCTAGACTGAATCACTAGGTTAAGATACTTCTCATCAATTTTTCGAAAAGGATACATACACCCTGCTATGATCATTATTGCTTAATATTATGTTTTTAAGGTAATGTTTTATAATCTTATTGAATTTTGTAAGTTTATTTTGAGATCTTTAAAAGATTTTACATTCTTTCATTATTTAGATTCTTAGACCTCAAAATCAATGCTAATATCACACAAACCAAAAGCCTCAATTTTAATAACTAAGCCTGGTTTAAAAATAACTTCTGTTACAGTCAAACACAGAAACAGAGTAGAATGGCCGCTCCCAGTGCCTGGGAACAGGAAAAAATGGGGAGTTCCTAGTCAAGGGCCTAACATTTCAGCTGTACAAGATGATTAAGTTGTAGGGATCAGCTTATGCTTCAAAATTCTACCTGTAGTTCACAATATTGTACCACGTTAAGTGTTCCTCTAACAATAAAAAAAAAAAAGAATTGCAAATTAAGCTTATATTTTTGAGTTTAGTGTAATATTTGCATGTGGCCACTAGATAGAGCTAGTATAATAATATCCTGAGAGAATAACAAAAACAGATAAAACACAATCTCATACTTAGCGCGTGTATGGTTTGCTTTTCTTTATAATGCCGTTTACATAATGCCATGAACCCTGAATTTGTTAACTTTAAACCGATATACTCTTCTCAACTGTGTTCTGTTTTCACTAAAATACATTCAACCACCAATATATTATGAAGTTTAATTAATAGCAGTCATTATCCTAAAATCATAATATTATGATTTTAAGCAGGAACATTTTCCTAAAGCCACCAAAATTATTTTTAAAAAATCATATTTTATGATTTTTGATACACATATATATATTTGTTTGTATCATGTATGAGGCAAATCATGATTGCTACTTTCAGATAATGATTCAATGTAAAATAAAGAATATACAAAAATAAAGGTTAAGCCTAATGCTGAGACCCTAAAAGCAGAATATGGTAGACTAAAACTTGTTTTCCCCTTCTTTTTATGAACAGAGGAAAGATTTCTTTTATGGAATGAACAATGGGCAATACAATTTGTAAGAAATTTGACACTTCTATAAATATACATCACTATCATCATCATCACCGTAAAATATAAACTAATATAATACTAGTAAGTCCTTAGAGACTCATTCTTAAATATCAGTTATTTGCCAGCAATATTAGTTTATTATTTGTAAATATTCAGAAATTTATTTGATCACTTTTATTGCAATGTATGTACTATTATAATTTCAAATTATGTATACTAAAATTTCAAATTAACGGCATCTGGAAAACAATTTCTTAATCTGTAAAACAGGTTTAATGCTATGTGATTTAGAAATAAAGAAAGGAGCAAGGAGCAATTGATTTTGCTAGTCAATAAACAATGTCAGAATTTATTGACTATGAGAATCATCTAGAAGCATATTCAAATGAACACTGAACTTATCTCTAAGAAAGTATGAATTAATTCTGCTGTGGATCCTAGAGTAGGCACTTTAACAAGTGCCCCTACGAGTTCTCGTGCAGAAGTCCTTATACTATAATTTTGGGAGCACAGATATAAGAGCGAAGACCCCAAACTGAGATAAACCTGGAGTCTAAGCCTCAGTTTCTGAATCAATGAAATGGAACAATAAAAAAAAAATTAACACAAGTAGCTGCAAGGATTAAAGCAGCTGACATATAAAAGAGCAACAATGCTGGCACATAGTAGCAAGTCTGTAAGTGGTGCTTATTATACACTTTCCCTGATTATGTCTGAACTGTGTGAATATTCTCTGGCAAAATTTTCAGGGAAGTAATAGATGATAGTGATGGGCATTTTTATTATGTTTTTTTGTGATTTTATTTTTCCTTACCATTTATGATATTATGCAGTTCCTGTTAATCACATGCTTACATGAGTAGCAATGTCACTTTATCTGTTAATAATTACTTGGAGCCTTGTTCTTGCTTTAGAAAAAAACAACCAAAAACTATGTTTAGGAACAGATTACATTGCCACAAGGTGCGTATGCCTCGTTCAGCACAAATGTAAGTTGTCAAGAAAAATATATAGTATGCCTTTTCTCACAAAGAGCTCTCAAAAGGGGTCTTCAGAACTCCCTCCTAAAGAAAATAATTCAACTGAATGCTGTCATCTAATATTTTCAACCCTTTCCTTGTCATGGGGTTGCGCATAAAATTGTTAACACATGACCTTCGGCGAGTCCATTGAACTAAACTGCTTTTGCAGGCCTGCATTTACCTAATCCTGCTCACTGGTAGCATCCTGTTACTGCAGAAAAGCATGTGCTGAGTATAAAATACACTGACCCACATCTTAACAATTCTCTCTTCTTTTCAAAGTGGTGTACACTAATACAATGTTATTTATATGGCTTTTGAAAAAGAAATCGCTGCCCCACACTGACACAGCAAAAAAATACTTAGAATTAAAGTGATCATATACACTGCATGATAATGTACTCATTCGAATATTGAGCTGTCTCTTTAGAAGGTAAACTATGTCGAATGATTTTATCACGTGGTTTCTTTTTCCCAACTCAGACTTAAAATTAAGGGAGCTGGGAATAATATTAGCTAACATTTACAGAGCACTTCTTAACTTCTGAACAGTCTCCTAAGTGCTCTAGATTTAATTTAACCCTCACAAACTCACAAGGTAGACAGTGTTATTTTCCTGCTTTGAAGCTGGGACAACAGGCACAGAGCAGTGTAAGGAATAGGCCAGTGCTCACGCAAAGAGGAGGCAGGATTTAAATCCAAGCTATCCACTCCAGTGCCTGTACCCCGAGGTAGCATCAGAAAGGGCTCCCCCTTTTCCCTCCCACAGCCCTGTCTCCAGTTGAGGCTCTTATTATCTTAAGTAGAGTTTTAGGAAAGTAGGGGCATCTCAAACACGCCATCGTTCGGTTTTAATCTACTTTTCTAACTATACTGGAGCAATTCCATTTTCCATCGCTTCCCTTTCTGCAGTTGCTGGTGTCGTGAACTTGCCCACCTTTAAGCTATTGCTTGCCGTAGGTCATGTGAGTGCACAGCTTTGCTCTGAAACACATCAATGTCACAGCCATGGTTCTACATCCCATTCAAATCCTTCATGCTTTGCAATGTGTTTTTCACACCTCTCCAGGGCAAAGTAATCTTTTTTTTTTTTTTTTTCTGATCCTGGTAGGAGTATCTTGAAAACTCAATCTGAGAAATTCCTAAATTCACAGGTGACTAAACTCTAAACCAGTCTCGGCTCTGATGCACATTTATTTCCCAGAAATAACTTCGTGCTTTGGGGTATTTCCCATCCATTGGGTAAGATGCCCTTGATGATACGTACTGCAGTTAGGAGGTTTAGAGGTGACCCTCATGGTGATTTATAACTCTCAGTGTGGCTATACAGGAGGAGAATAAATCATTAGCCCTACAGGTCCAGGGACTCACCTAATGGAGAGTCTCAATCCCACAGAAGGATTTATCTAGAGAGACTTCTAGACATGAAGGTATAAACGAAGGTGCAGTGGGTACAATCCTTAGGTTTTCACTTTGAAACTCCCACTCGCTCATTATTAAACACTACAGGCCTGGTGCACGAAATTCGTGCACTCGGGGCGGGAATGGATCCCTCAGCCTAGCCTGTGACCTCCTGCAGCCCGGGAGCCCTTGGAGGATATCTGACTGATGGCTTACTTTAAACTGAAGTTAGCTGGCAGTCAGACATCTTTAGAGTTGCTGTGGAGTGGGAGAGGTTCCCACCACTGCTGCTGCACTTACTAGTCATCAGCCTGGCTTCTGGCTGAGCAGTGCTGCATTGAGCATCTGCCCCCTGGTGGTCAGTGTGTGTCATAGTAACCGGTCATTCCACTGTTTGTTCGATTTGCATATTAGCCTTTTATTATAGAGGGCTAGAAGCCCCATGCATGAAATTCGTGCAAGGGGCTCAGCCCTCACAGCCCCTCACAGCCTCTGCCAGCACTCACTGCTCCAGCTTCATCTGGAAGGTCTGCCAGAAGATCATTCAGTTATTTGGTCTAATTAGCATATTAGCTCTTTATTATATAGGATTGTCTCTATCAGTGGTCTCCACCTTTTCTTTGTTAAAGCACAAAACTGTTCATAAATCCCAATATGGTAATCATTGCATATTCAATGTATAAATTGTTTTAAAACAAAGGCTATAACGATTTCAGTAATAATTTGATTTTTGTTAATTCCAGTAGCACCTATTATCACTACATATGCAAGGTATGTTTTTAATCATGTAGAAGATAATATGTTGAATCTATGAATTGAGTATTTCCTGTAGTAAACCTCTTGTTAGCCATGACCTGAGAACCACAAATTGAAACTCCTCAACAGGACACCTTATTTAGAATCTTACTACTTAAGGCATTGTGATACTACGCTAGCTCCTCCTCTTGCTGCTCTCTTCTTTTTCTGTTTCTCCTCTTCCTTCTCTTTTTCTTCTTGTCATTTAATAACTCTTTTCTATGTTAGCAACTCTATAGCTTCCCTTTATGACGACAATGCAGACACACATCCTGAACACTGCAATCCCCCGGTGTGGTTTGGAACAGAATTTGGTTTAATTCTCACTCAAGGATATGTTTTAATGTTTTTCGTTCTGTTTTGTTTTTAAGAGAGAGGGAGAGAAACATCAATCTGTGGTTCGATCTACTGGGAATCCTTTACTGGGAATAAAACAGGTGACCCTTCCATGCACAGGAGGGCGCTCCAAACCATAGAGACACACTGGCCAGGGGCAGAATTCAGTTTAAAGCAAGCCACACCTGGGCAATAGCCACTCACCATTTTTTTTTTGTGTGGCTAAGAAAAGTATATTGATCCAGGTAAGGAAGCCTGGGTTGCTTGTCACCGGCCATGGGTAATGAATATTAGTGACTCAGGCTAATCAAAGTAATATTTTTATTGGTACCAGTGACTGGTTGTGTGTTATCAATAAGCTTAAAAAGGTCTGCCTCTGTCACACTTGTGAAATTTTTCCTCCATGATAAAACATAGAGAAATTGTCTTTTCCACCAATGGGTATTTTTCTATGAAGCAACAGTGCTGGTGATGACAAAAACCATGTTGCAGCCCTAAGAGACCTAACATTATGTTGAGAGTGACAAGGACACAGATGGAAGGAAACCAGATTCTAGATAAATGTTATCTGCCGTAATGTCAGCCTTCACACGTTTTACTGAAACCTCATTGTTTAAGCATTATTAAAATTTTAGTTACTGAAAAATCACCTCATTATGTGCTCATCTCAGTACTCCTACTTTCTCATCAGTTTTGTTCCAAAGAAAGGTATGATGAAGGTCTACTCTAATTGTAATGATACTACACAATACATCTTTTTGTTACATTAAAATAATCTGTAAGCTGTCTGAAGAATTCAGGAGACAGTGTAATATAAATTTACCTTTTCATTTTAAATAGCTTCTTAAAATTAATGGAGAATATTAGAACTATAATAATGATTACAAAAGTAATTTCACAAAGAGTTTTAACCTTCCGTAATAATTTAACTATTATAGAATTGGCTGAAATACACAAACTTATATTAATGCAGCACATATGTTTATATTATTTTAGGGAACACCATCACTTTTTGTGAGATTTTATTGCTTATTATAATTACTTATATTCATCATATGTTTTCATTTAAAATTGAGGCCTTAACACAATTTTTTTCTAATATTATAAACGTGACTTTTAATTATAAATGATAATTATCTGGTCCTGGTTTTATTTTGGAAGTCTCTTTAAGAGTAATTAGTAATATCAAAATAAATTTGAAAGTTTATAATATTTTTCACTAGGTGCATTATGAATATAAGTGAATTATACTATAGAGACTTATTTTTTGTTATTCTAATTTCACAATAGAGAAAACTAATTTCAGAGACCTCACATCACTTCGTATCATATCACTAAAGGGACAAAAGAACAAATTCTACTCCCATTCTATATAATTATTCTGGTGTAGGTTAGTATAAAATCTGTTAGAAGCTCCATAGTATCTGCTTATCATTGTGAAGACAAGTTTCCAGGAATAGTTCTGAGGTGAATATCAGTGAGAGGTCTAACAAAGAATAATAAGCAAAAGCTACCAGAATAGTTTAAGGTTCTGAAATCAGAAATTTGATGGATTTTTCTTAACAAGACTGTCAGATTCGTCATAGAGTCAAGAAATAGAATATTCTGGAAACTTAAGGCATTTCAGTATTATTCGAGTATCAGATCCATTAAACACTATAAAATGGCCCCTATTTATCATTTTTGGACTATCAAAATGACGATTTCATATAATAAAAAAGATAAGAAGGAAGAGATGAGTAAGATGAAAGGTACCGGGTCAGCCAGGTCACGGAGATGTTGCCTAGGAAGATAACAAGCTTGGGTTAGCGTTCTGAACTACTCGGAAGTATTGAAAACCTATTAAGCACAGGAATTAAATGATCATATTTTCGTTTTCAATAGACCAATTTGGATTTTTAGGGGAAAAACTGACCTAAGTTCAGAGTGAGGGAGACTGTCACTACAGGACAAGACGCTCGTTACATGGAAGTTGCAACCACTCATGTAATAGAAAAGATGAGGGCCTGGAAATGGGGTAAACAAAGGGGTAGATGAGAGAAATACTTATGTGATAACACTGACCACATTACTGAAGTTGCTGAAAGTGGTGTAAACACAGGAGAAAAATCCAGTCAACATTTTGGTTGCACTCATGTTGCTGGCTTGTGGGAAGAATTATGGGAGAAGGGGGTGGACACATTATATATATAATTATATAGTTGGGCATTGCAGACGCCTGTGTAGCAATCATATTCTCAAAGGAAAAGACAAGAAAACAAGGGCAACACCTCAGGCTGATAAAGAATACTCAAGAATATCTATAAGGAAACCCAGGAGAAGAATAATCCAGAAGGTAAGAGAGAAGAGAGGTTATAAAGAAATACAGTCATGCACTGCCTCACGGGGATACATGCTGAGAAATGCTTCATCAGATGCTTTTATCATGGTGCGGACATCACAGAGGGACTTGCCCAAACCTAGATGGCATAGCCTACTGCACTCCCGGGCCGGAGAGGATAGCCTATTGCTCCTAGGCTAAAAGCCCACACGCTACACAGCTGTATATCACAACACAAGATTAAAGCGCAAGAGAAAACAGCCCAGTCAAGACGCTTGGTGAACAACCAGCTTGAACGAAGCTGCTGCTGGTGCAACAAAGCACAGTGTTTAAAAGCAAACTTTCCAATAAGCAGAGTACACTCTAAAATAATGATAAAAATATAGTGTAGTAAATAAAGAACAGTAACACAGTTGTTTAATAACAAGTATCATGCATGTACTGTATATATAATTGCACGTGCTTTACTTTTATACAACTGGCAGCACAGGAGGTTTGTTTACACCGGTATCACCGGTGAGTAACGCATTGTGCTGCAATGTTCTGACAGCTACAAAGTCAGTAGGTAATAGGAACTTTTCAGCTCCATTATAATCTCATGGGATCACCACTATATAGGCTGTTATTGACTGAAACTTTGGTTTGTGGTACATGACTGTATCGACATGGTTGCAGTCAGCAGGGACAGTAAGGAAATTGAAGCCTGTAAAGCATGCATTGTATTCAATAATTTATACATTATCCTCTAGGGGGGGGAATGGAGTTCTCTGAAATCATGACAGTCACCATTTGAATTAGGAAAATAAAAATCTTTTGTGGGTGGCAGTTGTTTCGTACATTACTTTTAAGAACGTTTATTTGTGCTTTTTGTAGTTGTTGTTCTTTAGCGGGACCTCAGTAGTGACTCTTTAGAAGCAGGTGGGCTCCACGCTCTAGCATGGCTAGAATCCAGGTAGAATCCCTAGGACAGGCGGCTCCCAACCCTCCACCTTTGAATGTCGTTGGTTAAAGAAATGTGCTTTGGGCTAACTGATTGGGAATTAACAGAGTAATTGTGTTTTGACCATCTTCGCTTAAGATGCATTTTGGGACATTCAAGAGAAGTTTATGACTGGGCAATTGGATACACGGCACTGGCACTAAGAAGAGGTCCATGTTAGAGGTAATACTTTCTAAATTATAAGCTAATCGGTGATATGTGACATAAGGCAAGAGTGTAGAGTAGCAAGAAGAGGCCCTAATAGATCACTTGGATACACAAACATATAGAGGTCTTGTAAACTAGAAAAAGCCAACCAAGAAAACTGTGAAGAGTGGCAATTGAGGAGGAAATATAATTAGGATGGTTATATATATAAAAAAAAGACAGAGGAAACTGTTTCAAGACAAAAGAATGGTTAATTGTGATAAGTGTTGCTGATACTTTGTATAATGGAAAATCAAAAAATTGGTTGTCTTTGGCAGTAGGATATTAATTGACATTGATTAGCACAGTTCCTGTTGAACAGAATAGCATGGCAAGTGGACTAAGTATATTGAGAAGAAAAGTGGAGATGGAAGTTTGAGCAAATAGTCTCTTAAACCATTTTGCTGTGAAGAGGAGTAGATAAGAGATGAACAGTGTTAGAAGGATAGTGTTGTCACAGGATTTTTAATAGGTGATACAAGAGTTTTGATGTCAATTAAGACAAATTAGAATAAATGCTTTAAAATGGAATGGCAGGATCATCTTAAAAGTATACACCCAATACTGAGTAGTTTTCCAAAGAGCTTGTGCCATCTTACATTTGCAGCATGAGACTTCTAGTTATACCATTGTCATGCCAATACTTGATATATCAGTCTTATTAACTGAATCATCCAAACGAAAGTGTAGTAGGCTTAAGTTATATTTCTACTAGGGGCCCGGTGCACAAAAATTTGTGCACTTGGGAGGTCCCTCAGCCTGGCCTGTGCCCTCTTGCAGTCTGGGACCCCTCAGGGGATGTCCACCTGCTGGCATGCCTGGCCAGCCTGGGTGAGGGGCTGATGGCTGTTTGCAGTCTGGCCAAGCCCCCCAGTGTGGACCCTCCCCCTATTGGGGTGTGGCCAGCCTGGGTGAGGGTCTGAGGGCTATTTTCAGGCTGCCCACAGTTCCTTCAGGTTTTGGGTCCCTACTGGGGTGCCTGGACAGCCTGGGTACAGGGCTGAGGGCTGTTTTTAGGCTTTCAGGCTGCCCACAGCTCCCATTGACCCAATGTCCCAGCAAGGCTGGCTGGAAGCAGATTTCTGGGGTTTATTTATCTTCTATAATTGATACACTGTTCCTTTAAGCTGAGGCCTAGGCAGGTAACAAAGCCACCTATTGGCTTCAGCTCCATGGCTTCTATAATCACAACAAAGTTGCTTGAGCAGAGAGAGGCCCAGCTGGCCTAGGCAGACAGTTTACTCCTGGTGCAATGGAAGCCTCCTGTTTACTCTAACTCCATGACTGCTGGCCTCCATCTTGGCTGGGTTAATTTGCATACAGCTGCTCTGATTGGCTGGTGGGCATGGCTTAGGCATCCCAAAGAAATGGTCAATTTCAATATTACTCTTTTATTAGATTAGATGATGATTAATGATATTGGAAATCTTATGTGCTTATTGACTATCAATATATCTTCTTTTGTAGAGGGCTTCTGGCAAATTATTTTCCCATTTTATTGGTTTATCTTATTGATATATTGAGCTAGATAGTTTTACATTATGGATACAAATGCTTTTCAGAAATATGAATCATAAAATCTTCTGTTTGTAGATTGACTTTTTATAGGGATTTCATAAAGCATTTTTTAAAATAATTTGAATAAAATTTAATTATTCAAATTTGCTTTTATGGTTCATAATTTTCTGTACCCTATATAGTAAATTTTTGGCAACACTCTTGTCACAAAGGTTTTGTTCTAATTTTGTTTTCCAAAAGGTATTTTAGTTTATAGGCTTAGGTCTACAGTCCATTGTTAGATGATTCTGGTTCTGATGTCAGGGTAGATGTTAATTTTTTTCCTTTATAGGGATATCAGGTTCTTCCAGCACCATTGGTTACAAACACTATGCTTTCCTCACTACATGTCTGGCATTTTCTTCAAGATTAATTGCCTGTGTCGTCATGCTTCAGGTCCTAGCCTATTGGTCAGTTCATTTTGTTCATGATGGAACAGACTGACATACTTTGATGCAGGGGATGAGAGGAGATAAACCAAAGAGATTATATATTTGCTAGAGACCCCAAGCTGGGATCCCTCAGCCTGGCCTGTGCCCTCTTGAAATCCAGGACCCCTTGGGGGATGTTGGAGAGCTGGTTTCAGCCCAATCCCCACAGGCCAGGCCAAGAGACCCCACCGGTGCATGAATCCATGCACTGGGCCCCTAGTATGCATATAAGATCTTTGGTTAATCTCTTCCCATCTTCCCCTCTTCCCTCTGACATTCATCAGTCTGTTCCATGATTCCATGCCTGTGCATTGAGGATCTTCCCCCCGGTGGGCAGGGCAGTGAGCCACAAGCAGGGAGGGCTACAGGAGAAAGGGACAGCAAGCTACAAGTGGGGAGAGCTACAGGAGGGCAGGGCAGTAAGTTACAAGTGGCAGTGAGCTACCACAGGCAGAGGGCAAGATGGCCAGCTGAGGCAAGCAGCAACAAGCTACCCACTCACAGATTAGTGCACAGGGCTACTAGTCAACTATAACACATAACAAAAAAATACCTAATTCTTGATTCTAATATGTTTTATTAATTTATATTTGTCCTTTCACTAATATTTAATTATATTAATTATGATATCTTTATATTGATTAAAAAACTGGTAGCAAAATTTATATTTGCCCTTATATAGTTGTATATGCTCAGAAGTTTGGAGCACTTTAATATGCAAAAGATAACATATCTTTTAAGAAACAAACTTGATAACAACCTGTCAAGTTCATAAGCTATGTTACAATGCCAATATCAAAGTGAGCTTGAATTCTAGCTGAGAGTTATATAGTGTTGGAAAAACAGGACAGTAATAAATATGGCATTAGCTATACTTGGTCTACTGCTGGGCTCAGATATTGAAGGTGAAATAGAAGATAATTCAAGAATAATTCTTGAAAAGTGTTTGGCCTAACTGGAGAAAAATCTTAAAAATTTTTTTAAATATATATATATACAAAATGTGTCATCTTAACCATTTTAAAAGTTTATAAGTCAGTGGTTTTAATGTTACAATGTTTTATAGCCATCACTACTGTATATTTCTAAACTCAGAACAGAAACTCAGTAAACATTAAAGAGTAATTTCCCATTCTCTCCTCTCATCAGATCTGCTTTCTGTCGCTATGAATTTGCTCATTCTTATATTTTACATAGGTGAAATCGTATAATATCTGCCCGGCTTATTTCACTTAGCATAATGTTTTCAAGGTTCATTTATGTCGTAGCAGGTATCAGAATTTCATTTCTTTTTATAGCTCAATAATATTCTGTTGTATATAAAAACCATGCTTTGTTTATTCTCTTTATCTGTTGATGGGTACTGCATTGTTCCTACTTTACAGCTATTATAAATAGGGCTGCAATAAACAGTGGTCTACAAGGATCGGTTCGAATTCATTTTCAGTTATTTGGGGTGTGTGCCTATATTCAAACTGCTGGGCCATATGATAATTCTATATTTCAATTTTTGAAGAGCCACCATCCTGCTTACCATAGCAGTTATATCATTTTACATTCTCACTATCCATGGAGGAGGGGCCCAGTTTGTCTCCATATTCAACATTTATTTTCCTTTTGTTTTAATTACAGCCATCCTGGTAGGTATGAAGTGGTAGCTCATTATGGTTTTGATGTGCAGTTTCCTAATGACTAACAATTATGAGCATCTTTTCATATACTTACTGACATTCTTATATCTTTTTTGAACAAGCTTCTGTTTAAGTCCTGTGCCCATTATTAATGGGGTTGTTTTTCTTTTTGTTATTGAGTTTCAGGAGTTCTTAATATTTACTGGATATAAAACTCTCATGAAATATATGGTTTATAAATATTTTATCTCATTCTGTGTATTATCCTTTTACTTCTCTGATCATGTCCTTTGATGCCAAAAAGTGTTTGATTTTGAATGTTCAATCTGTCTTTTTTTCTTCACAAGCTAGTGTCTGCTGTCGTATAAAAGAATCCATCGCCAAAGCAAAAGCCTTCTAAGTATTGTTCTAAGTGTTTTATGGTTTAGCTTTTATATTTCTTTATTCATTTTTAAAAAATATATATTTTTATTGATTTTTTTACAGAGAGGAAGGGAGAGGGAGTTAGAAACATGGATGAGAAAAAAACATCGATCAGCTGCCTCCTGCATACCTCCTGCTGGGGATGTGCCTGCAACCAAGGTGCATGCACTTGACAGGAATCGACCTGGGACCTTTCAGTCTGCAGGCCGACGCTCTATCCACTGAGCCAAACCGGTTAGGGCTCTTTACTTATATTGATGTGCTTTTTGTTTATTGTAAGAGGTAGGGCTTCAATTTTATTCTTTTTTCATGTGGAAATTCAGTTCCAGCACCTTTTGTTGAAAAGACTATTCTCTCTCTATTGAGTGGACTTGACATCCCTGTCATAAATCAATTGCACATAGACATATGGGTTTATTCTGGATGCTCAATTCTATTCCATTGGTCTATATATTTACCCTTATGCCAGTTCTATACTGTTTTGATTACTCTAGTTTTATAATAAGTTTTGAAAGTGTGAGTCGTCCAATAAGTTCTTTTTTTTTTTTTAAGATTTTGGTGGTTTTGTGTCTTTTTTTTACTCTTTGGGGACACAATTTCAAATGGATTTGAGGTTCAGCTTTTTCATTTCTGCAAAAAAAGGCTGTTGGAATTTTGATAGGGGTTGCATTGACTCAGCACATTACCTTGTATAGTACTGACAGTGTATACATCTCTGTGCTGAAGCCTATATTAAATTTCTTTTAAAATGAATCTTTCATAATTTATCTATTAGAGAAACATAGACTGACATGTGCCATTCCCTGGATCCATATGGAAATTCTAATGTGTCAAAATTAAGAAAAAATATACTGAACCAACTTATGTATGAGAGATAAAGGAAACATTATTTGGTCTGTTGATTTATAAACTGTCATAGCTCAGCAATGTCAGATTTATACTTTCAGTGGCCATTTTTAAAAGCCACACATGTAGCTCTTTCATTTTCTCTGGAGAGTATGTGCTTTATAGAAAAGGACCTCAAAATTTGTTTTTGAGTGTGACCACCAGAACAGTTTTGAACTACTATAAAATAAATGTATGTCTTCACAAGGAGAGAGGACTAGTGGTTTTTCTATAAGAGGTAACTTCTATTTTAGCCAAACAATTAAGTAGCATAAAAGAGGGAGAATGACAGTGGTCAAAACACAGGCTCAGGATTCCTGCATTTGAGTCCCAGCTTCACCGTTTACTAGTTACATAATGATGGGCAATTTACTAAAGATCTCTCTGCTTCTGTAGTCTTACCTAAGAAATGAGGATAATAGTAGTGACTTCAAAGAGTTTTCATAAAATTTAAATTACTTTATATTTGCAATATTTATAGTATTTAGTAAAGGTTAACTATCCTATATAATAAGGAGGGAATATGCAAATTGACCATCACTCCTGTCAATTTGCACCCACAGCTGAGGCTAAGTTCCCATAACGAGCCTTAAGGAGCAACCAGCAGGGACCTGAGGCTGTGCGCCCACCCACCTCCTGCATGGGGCTTGACAGGGTACCTCAGGTCGTGCCTTCCACCCGCAGGGCTTGACAGGAGACCTCAGGCTGCTCCCCCGCCCTGGCACCAGGCCATAGGAACTCAGGCTGCACCCTCTTCCCTGGTGCCAGGCCGGGGGACCTCAGGCCATGCCCCCCATCCTGGCCCCAGGCCAGGGGACCTGAGGCTGTGCCCCCCACCCAGCGTGACTTGACGGGGGCCCTCAAGGTGTGCCCTCTGCCCTGGTGCTGGGCCAGGGGACCTCAGGCCATGCCCCCCACCCCAGCACCAGTCCAGGGACCTCAGGCTATGTCCCCTGCCCCGGAGCCAGGCTGGGGGATCACAGGCCACTCCCTCTGCCCAGCAGGGCTTGATGGGGGACCTCAGGCCATGCCTCCCTGCCCTGGCACCCAGGGGACCTGAGGCGGCACCCCCCCACCTGATAGGGCTTGACAGGGTGGGACCGGCCGGGCCTGGATTAGCCCAATGAAGGGGGGCTGTCCAGGTTTGGGTTTTGAGCGATTTTGAGGTGCACGTGGGTAGTTGAAGACTTGACTCAGTGTTCCATGGTGCACCCCAGACTCTGACAGGAGGAAGATTTTCATATATGTTTTATTAATTTTCTTTAATCTCTGACACTTCTATTATAGAGAAAGGTCAAATAGCAATATTAAAATATTTCCTCTAATCCCCTTTTAATGTGCACAAATTTTGTGCACTGGGCTACTAGTTATATATAAATAATAATTTATAGCATCATTTCACTTCATAAAAACATTTTAACTTGCCCTGACCGGTTTGGCTCAGTGAATAGAGCATCGGCCTGTGGACTGAAGGGTCCCAGGTTCGATTCCGGTCAAGGGCATGTACCTTGGTTGCAGGCACATCCCCAGTAGGGGGTGTGCAAGAGGAAGCTGATAGATGTTTCTCTCTCATTGATGTTTCTAACTCTCTATTCCTCTCCCTTCCTCTCTGTAAAAAGTCAATAAATTAAAAATAAAAAACATTTTAACTTATCATCTTCATAGTCCCATTTCAGATAAAGGAACTAAAATTCACAAATTGTGACATACTAAAGGCATATTAGAAATCAAAACCTATAAAGTTTACTTAAACAGAATAAATAAGTTCTGAGATCTGCTGTACAGCATTGTGCTTATTATATATATAAACAGGTAATATGCAAATTAGCTAGGCGTCATGACCATTGGAGGAGGCTGCATCACAACCACTCAGGAGGAGCTGCATGCAGAGATGGGCGGGAGAGGACTGCGTGCCACCCCAGCCCTAGCAGACACACACACACCTGGGGTGGGGGCGCACTCTCAGCTGTGGGGCGCGGCTTGGAGCAGCAACCAGAGCAAAGCAGCCCCGGTCCTGGGTACCTGGCAGCTGCTGGAGCAAAGCAACCTAGGTCCTGGATGCCAGAGGAAAACAGGTGTTGGCAGCCAGCAGAAGGAAGGCCTATTCTTGCACAAATCTTCATACATCGGGCTTCTAGTCCATATAGTAAAAGGCTAATATGCAAATGGACCAAACAGCAGAACTGGTTGCTATGATGCACACTGACCTCCAGGGGGCAGATGCTTAACGCAGGAGCTTCCCCCTGATGGTCGGTGCACTCCCACAATGGGAGTGCTACTCAGCCACCAGCCAGGCTCATGGCTGGCAAGCACAGCAGCGGTGGCAGGAGCTCTCCTGCCTCTGTGGCAGTGCTAAGGATGTCCAACTGATGACTTAGGCCTGCTCCCAGGGGAATCCCCTGAGGGCTCCCAGACTGCGAGAGGGCACAGGCTGGCCTGAGGGACACCCCCCACCCCAAGTGCACAAACTTTGTGCACCGGGCCTGTAGTGGTTAATAATACTGTACATTTAAAAACCTATAAAAATTATATTAAAACCAAATATTTGTTTTTTTAAGCCTATATTCTTTCCACCAGAGCAAACTGCTTCCTCTTGATATTAAAATTGAACAGTAAGAATAAAAAAT
>PVJC01034649.1:0-18688 GCA_004026665.1 Murina feae | reverse complement strand
GAATGAGGAAGAAGAAAAAGGAAAGTAAAAATTATGAACAACAAATATATATCAACGAGTGAATCTAAGAATCAAGTGAATAAAAAATCTGTTGAACAGAATAAACTGGTGAATAGAATAGAACCAGAGGCATAGAAAGGGAGTGGACTGACAATTTTCGGGGGTTAAGGGTGTTGGGGATGCGTGAAGAGACTGGACAATAATTGCACATCTATGGATGAGGACAGTGTGGGGGCAAGGACAGAGGTTGGGGTGGGAAATGGGAGGAGGGGAGCTATGGGGGAAAAAAGAGGAACAACTGTAATAATCTGAACAATAAAGATAAATTAAAAAAAAATCTGATCACCTTAAAAGTGATTAAAGACATAAAAGAAGGCATCAAAAGCAGAGGGACAAGAAGACTGCATCAGGATCAAGAAGCATCTCTCTTACCAAATGTGAAAGGCTCAGGCTACATATTAGGATTAGGAAGCAGTCACTTTTCTCTCTTTTTTCTCCCTCTCTCCCTATGTTAAGTATGTTATTTATATAGGACAAACCACTTGCTTTGTTAGTGACATCTAAAAAAAAAAAAGGGCATAATGACTGCTCTAAAGTCAGGAAATATTTTCCATATTTAAAACTGATGGTCAGCTCATAAGACATTCTCTCTGTTATGCTTGCTGAAATGTCTCATGAAGGAAAATATCATCTCAGTGTGACTTCTTTGCTCCTTTGCACTCTTCAGCTCAATGTTCTCTTTCCAGCTGGGCACAAATTGAGGACACTGGCCTTTTCAATGGTGGACAAAGAGCCATAATAAGAAGGAGGTGGCAAGCATTAAAGGAAAGCTCAAAATAAGGAAGGCTCATTATTTTATCAGAAACTGTTTTTTCTTGCTACTGTTTCAAAAATTATTCCTATGCCTCACAAAGAAAACCAGGAAGCCCGACTAGCACAGCTCAGTGATTGAGCATCGACCTATGAACCAGGAGGTCATGGTTTGATTCCTGGTCAGGGCATGTACCTAGGTTGTGGGCTTGATCCCCATTGTGGGGGCATGCAGGAAGCAGCTGATCGATGATTCTTTCTCATCATTGATGTTTCAATCTCTCTCTCCTTCTCTGAAATCAATAAAAATATTTTTTTTGTAAAAAGAACTAGGAATAAGTAATATAATAATATCAAGAGATTACCCGGTCAGCCTGAGCTGTTGCTCTGGACAAACCACTGTTGCTTGACAAACCCCAGACATTTCTTTATAAACCTGGGCTTAAGTTACAGTAATGGTGTTTGGTAGTGGAGAGACTTAGATTGAACTAAATGACTCCAAGCTGATGGAACCAGGTCAATTTTACTCACTTCTGTCTTATAAGTCACTTATCATCATCACTATTACTACTCTTTATTGAAGTTCAGCTAGTTGCCAGACCATGTGTTATTTCACCTTATCACCAGAAAACCTCTGCAGAGTGGGCATTAATATCCCCATTTCTCAGATGACAGAAAAATGAAATGGTTCAAGTTCTCTCGGCTTATATTAGAACCAGGGGCAGGATAAATGTCCTTAGCCTCCCTCAGCAGGGTTACACAGAGGCAAAGCCACACATGGCCCTACGAAGAGCAGGGGCCAATAGAGAATTCCTTTATGTGCTTCCAAATAAGCTTGTGTTCCGAGCAGCCAAAAGGAGATGACAACAAAATGAAATATTTGGACAATAATGATTGACAGAATTTGATGTACTTGTGGGGCTGCTTTCAATCAGGACGGTTTATGATGCAGAGTCAGGCCCTTTTCTTTCTCCCTCCCCCTAACATCCCACCTATCCACAAGGCCGGCTAGCTGCCCTTTCAGGTGTTTCTCAATCTGTCCAAAACAGTTCCCCCAGACCATTCTGGTCTAAGCCATCATCATAGTATCACCCGGAAACCTCCTAATGAGCCTGTCTGACGCCACTCTCGGACTTTGCGATCCGTTCTCCCCACAGCAGCCAGGGCAATCTTTCACAAATTTCATCAGAGAATGCTGCCCCTCTGTCACAGCCTCCAAGGGCTTCCCATTGCATGTTCACAAAACCTCGTCGTTTGCTATGGTCTGCCACACCTTACAGGATCTGGCTGTGCGCACTTCTTCCCTTGCTTCTCTCTGCTAAGAGGCGCTGGGTCACCTTTCTGATCCAGAAACTCTCCAACTATAACGGGGTGCTGGGCATTGAGGGCTCTCCTTTGCTTGGGATGCTCTGTCCCCAGATGTCACATGGCTGCCCCTGTTGTTTGTAGGTGTCAGCTCAAATATCAGCTTCTCACAGACCACCCACCTTAGAGGCCACACCCCATCACCTCACCTATTTTGTTATCTTGTTTTTGAACATAAAATCTCAATTACTAAGCATAGGACCTGACAAATGAATATTCAGTATTTTTTACAAGAATGAATAGATGTGTTTCATATCTTCATTTACACCTATGACCTTCTAAGACAGAGGGAATGAAATACTCCATTAACTAAGAAAAGTTATTATTATTTAAATATATATTTTTATTGATTTCAGAGACGAAGGGAGAGGGAGAGTGAGATAGAAACATGAATGATGAGAGAGAATCACTGATTGGTGGCCTCCTGCATGTCCCCTACTGGGAATCAAGCCAGCAACCCTGGCATGTGCCCTGACTGGGAATCGAACCATGACCTCCTGGTTCATAGGTTAATGCACAACCACTGAGCCATGCCGGTTGGGCAAGAAAAACTATTATTAATATGTCAGCCTTGGAAAGAGTGTCTTTTGCCAATTTTCTCAATGTAGACAATTATGTAGGGAAATCAGAAGTAATTTTTTTTATTAGTACCATTGCTGTGGGTAAAATTAGGCTAATAAAAAGTCTGGGCTAGTGATTATTTGGGCTTACTATTTACAAACTTGCTGGAATAATAATTAAGTATACATTTATATAGTATTTTTTAGTATATATAGCAGTTTTTCACATATTAACTCATCTTTTTTTATAACAACTTTATGAAGGAGACAGATATTGTTCTGCGTTTTAGAGATAAGAATATTGCTAAAGGCAATAGATACTGATACATCAGGTCACAACATGGTCTGGTAAACCTAAAAACCCCAAGATCTACCTTAAGAGGATATTTTAATTCATAGCAACTTGGAAAAGGGACAGAGGGGATACACAGAGGAAAAACTTTTGGTTAGAGTGTATATTAAGTTCCTGCAGGGTGCTGTGTTAGTATCCTAGGGCTGCTGTAACAGATCACTACAAACTGGGTGGCTTATAACAACAGAAATTGATTTCTTTCACAATTCAGGAGGCCTGAAGTCCAAGCTCAAGGTGTTGAGGCAAGGTCATGCTCCTTCTGAAAACTCTAGGGTAGTTGGACTGTTGCTTGCCTCTTCCTAGGTTTTGGTGGCTCCTGACAATCGTTGGCATTCCTTGCTTTATAGCAACATTGATCCAATATCTGCCTCTGTCCTCACATGACCTTTTCCCCTCAGAATCCGTATGTTCTCTCCCTTTCTAATAAGGACACCAGTTGTTGGATTTAGGGCCCAGGCTAATCCAGTATGACCTCTTTTGAACTTAACTAATTATATCTGCAAAAATCCCATTTCCAAATAAGATCACATTCTGAGATTCTGGGTGGGCATAGATTTTGGAGGCACACTATTTCAACCCACTACAGATGGGCAGTATCAAATTGTAAATACCTCTACTTCCTGTTCAGCCTCAGTTTCTGTATGTTTGTAAATAGTGGGTACCACTATATTGCATTTTATCTCCCCTGCCTCTGACTTATACCCATTGGCTGTTAGTCCTGTTCCTCCCCCCCACTCAGGAATATTTCTTTAGCATTCTATGTGGATAAATCATACAAGTGCACAGTATGAATCTGTGTAACGGAGAGTACACTTGGTTTTTATTTGAACCTTTTCTAGGGCATAGATTGTAAGGATGTTCCCAAAGTCAGATAATTAGTAGATCTGAGCTAGAAGCATAATGGTTATTAGGTCAAAGAGTAAATAGTGATTCCAGGTTGTAGTAATTGAAGGTTGGAGGAACAGTCCATCAATAGCTATCACAAATCATAGAGTTCTTGTTAATAGTTACATAACTAGGATGGTTTCAATACAGGATTTGAGGTTTACAGTCTTTATGGTGTTCTTTCTCATGCTAAAAGGAAGTATGTAAAAGACAATGACTTATTTTAGAATCTGTTAGTACTGGCCCGTTTTTAGCCCATAAGCTCTATTCCAAGGGAATGTTTTCATAGTGTCTACCACCACTGTCTTTATATAGCAGCATCACATGTTCATAGATATAGTGGCATGTAAAAATCTCTCCTCTCATCTATTTCATTTTCCTGCCCTGTTATACAGGAGGACTCACACCCACAAAGAACCATGTGTGTTTTCTTTGCTTGTAACTTGAACTAGCTCATTGTCTCATTGAATATGGCTATAACCAGTTCCTATTATAGCTAGAAACTTTATTGTTCAAGTTTTTCTTTTATTTTTTTTACCTGCTAAAATAAGCTTCTGGATACCAGGCCTTAAAATCCTGTCCCAATTTCTTCTTAAAGGGAAAGTTAGAAAGAAAACATTACAAAACGATCCTTTGTGCATAGTGGGCATTCAATCAATATTGATTTCACTTAGAAATTCAAAGTAATATTTTGATTCAAGTTGAATTGGAGGAATAAACAAATGGCATTTGCTCAGTGAGGAAAAAATGGTGTTGGGAAAACATCCAACAAATGTACCAAAATAAATTCCAGATGAGTTAAAAGTGTACAACTGAAACCACAAAATTACTCAATTAAGTGAGAGAATTAAAAATAACATTTGAGTGAGAGAAGTTCCTTTTTAAATATGTCACTACTATCATCTGTTGTAATACTTATCTATCACTTGTTGTAATACTTTAAGCAATGAAATAAAAAAAAATAAATAAATATGTCACAAAACTCAGAAGTCATGATATAAGAACTCATAGCTTCATCACAATAAAAATAACACAATTTTTTGTATGAAAAATCATCATAATCAAAATAAAAAGTGAGATAGACTGGGAAATTTTAAAATTCATATCACAAACAAATTGCTAATTTCAATAATATATGGAAAACTCCTATAAATCAATGTATAAAAATTCAATGATCTAATTAAAATAGTTCATAGGAAAAAATAAAATGAATTTTAAACACATAATCTAACTCAAAGTAAGAGAAAAGCAAATTAAATACTCACTGAGATATCATTTATATTTAACTAGAGGCCTGGTGCATGAAATTCATGCAGGGGAGGGGGTGTGGAGGCGGTTGTCCCTCAGCCTGGCATGCACCCTCTCCAACCTGGGATCCCTCGGGGGATGTCCAACTGCCAGTTTAGACCTGATTGCACAGGGACATCCCTCTCACAATCCAGGACCTCTGGTTCCTAACTGCTGGCCTGCCTGTCTGATTGCTCTTAACTGCTTCTGCCTGCCAGCTTGATCACCCCCTAATTGCTCCTTTACTGGCCTGATCACCCCTAACTGCCCTTCCCTGCTGTGACCTGCCTCCTCTGCTGGGACTGGCCTCCTCTGCCCTGGCAGAGCCATGGGACCCCCCAGGCCTCACCGTGCTGAGTGGCTGTTGGGCCCCGCTTCTGCTGTGCACGTGGCCATCTTATGACGGCCATCTTGTGATGACTATCTTGTGATGATGTGAGGGTGTGACACCACCTAGGATATTATTAGTAAAGCTATATTGACAAAACTCCAAATTATTGATACTACAATGTATGTTGAAAATTTGGCAAAATAAGTTTTTGTATACATTGCTGGTGGCGGTAGAAACTGGCACAACCTGTATGGGGTATAATTTTCCAAGATCTGTTAAAATTACATGCACATATCCTTTGACTTGGCAAGCCTACTTCTATGAATTTGTCCCCCAGATATCAGTGCACATATGTGAAATAGCATATGTAAAAAGGGTCCACACTGCAGCCTTGTTATAGTAAAAGA
The DNA here is from genome assembly GCA_004026665.1 of Murina feae. Taxonomy (NCBI): domain Eukaryota; kingdom Metazoa; phylum Chordata; class Mammalia; order Chiroptera; family Vespertilionidae; genus Murina; species Murina feae. The sequence goes on along the minus strand of PVJC01034649.1, from coordinate 12,691 downwards.
CTAGAAATGGCCTAAATATTTATCATGGTTTATCCAACAATGGGAGAGAAATGATAGAGGACTATCCTATATAGAAATTCCTTTGCTAACAATTGCAGGAAAATGAAATAGATGGCAGGAGAGGTCCAGAAAGACCATCAATATATTGTTCAAAAAAGTGTTGAGCAAGGATTATAGTGTGCTATTTGTCTAAAAATGGGAGGGGAATATATGCCTACATGAATTTGCTAGTACCTGCATAAAATATCTCTAAAAGGAAACATAAAAATTGGATAACACAGATTGCCCTTGGGTAAGGGCACTCAATAGGTCTAAGACACACAGAGATAATTTTTACTGTGTACCTTTTGTACTTTCTGAATTCTAAGAATGTAGTCCCTATTTAATAAGTTATTTAAATAACATATTAAAAATACACGTAGACAAATTCATAACCACATATAAACAGATAAAACTTCATTTGCTATCAGACCTTAAATCAGGATAAGAAAAACATAAGAATGATTAGTAAATTCCCAGCATGCTAGGTTCTTGGCATCATTTAAGGCTACTGGGCCTTGAGCATTAATGACACATGTTATAATTAGGGTAAATGGAACTCATCAGCCAAACATGTCCATCTCCTACATTCCTAATACTTACTATGCATATTTGCTGAATGAAAAAAAATAAAGAAAAATAAAGAATAAACTACCGGTTAAACAGCAAAGGCCTTTGTGGAGCATCCTGACTATTAATAAAGTGAAAATAAACATAGTTGTTATACTCAGTAATTCTGAAGACTTGACCTCTACTAACACTCTTTGAGTTTGGTAAGGTCACTTAAACTTGGAGAGTGGGCTGCCACATTAGCAGATAGGGAGCGTGGACCAGATCATATATCTTGTGTTCCTTCCAGTTGCATGTCTCCTTGAAGTAAACTAATTGCAGCATTCTTTACCAGAGTGTAGGACCAAGCTCTTTACTATAGGGTCATGTGTAAGTCTCCAGCATGGGAAGATACAAGAGTGTTCTGGAAGGGATTTTGTTTGAGTGCTCTGATATATTTGAAAACCTGGCTTCTTGTTTTTGATCTCTGTTCACCTTCACAGCTTCCACATCCTCTCTATGCCCCAAACACACCTGTGTCCCAGGCATACTCCTTTTTTCCCAATTACCTACTGAATACTTCTTACTTATTTCTCAGCCTTCAATTGAGCTCTTTCCTGAAAATTTTTTTCTGCAAACTTAGTATTTTAGGGCCTGCTTTGACTATTCTTTTCTCTAGCTTGGCGACATCTAAACCATCAAGACATCAGTTTCTTCAACACCAGAGAACCAATTGACATGGCTAGATTCCAAATATAGTAGAGTTAGCACATTGTGATCTCTAACAAATATGGCTGTTTCCTTCCTCACCACTGCCTATCCAAATTTCCCCAATACCTGTAGGAAGCCTTTACTGACCATTCGAGTCCACATTTATTTGTCTTTCATATAACCTCCTGATGCCCATACTATCTGTACCCCTCATTTTGGTACTCAACAAATATGATCTTGTTTAAATGGAAACATTTCACTGATTTATCCAGTGAAATAAATGGTAAAACAGAAAAATTTTGAAATATATGCTATTTTAAAATTTAAAAATAATATCCACAACATCGCATACAGACCTACATGTACATAATATACATATAAGTAATGTCTTAATGAATAAATAAATATGGGTATTGAGAAGCAATGAGAGCTTGGTCCTACACTCTGGTAAAGAATGCTGCAATTAGTTTACTTCAAGGAGCATGGGCTAGGAACAGAGAAGCTAAAAGTAGAAATGATTTTTATATTTGCTTCCTATACATCTTTCTTGCAACAATTCTCAACTCTAGGTGCACATTAGAATCACATGGGAAGCTTTACCAATGCCAGGGCCCCACTCAGAGATTCTGACTTAGCTGGTCTGGTTTGGAGAATTGGTGTTGTGTAAAAACTCCCTGTATAATCCCAGTGTATAATCCACTGGGAATGTTGTCCAGACTCTATCATGTTTTATAAATTCCTAATTACATATTTCCATGGATGCTTTTTTTCAGCTTGTGGCTTTTACATATAATAAATATAGGCGTTATTTCTAGTTACTATATGGCTAACACAGCACAGAAAGAAGACTACTAAAATGTGAGCTTTTAGTCTAGAATAGCCTCAATATGGAGTGTTTGGGGAGAAACAGAGAAAGATATCCATTGATAATACTGAGACAACAGAGAAGTGGTGGCAGACACTATCCATTCAATGACCATTCTGGCCCTTCTTCCTTGCTAACGAAGTCCAGATTTTTATTCAGGTGGCAGTGTGCCCATTCTCAGGGGATGGATTATGATTGGTCTCAGTCTACTTGGCAATCTTTGTTTGGTAATCATCCTCCTAGCCCCCGAAGCTAAGGTGGCATGTGATAGAGACACAGCCAATGATATTTATGGGCAAGTGCACTGAGGGAATAGGAAATAGTTTACTTTCTAAAAAAGAGACTGGGCTTATATATACCACCTATTCTCATTTCTCTTCCTGACTACTTTATCAGTTATCACAATAGAGTAACAAGCACAGGGACAAAGGCCGTCACACTCGGCAGAATAGAAGGATAAAAAGGTTTTGAGTTTGTGATAATACTGTTGAGTGTTTGGAACTATAAACATCCTAACATCCTCTTATTGTGTGAGATTAAAATGTCTTTATTACATACTAACTAATAAAAGTTGACTTTTCTATTATGTGCTGCCAAAAGCATTCTCAACTGTCTTAGTCTTGTTAGGTTGTCATCACAAAATCATAGACTAGTGGCTTAAATAATAGAATTTATTTTCTCACAGTTTCAGAGGTTAGAGGTTCCAGATTAAAGGTCCAGAGGGTCTGCTCCTGGTGAGGGTTCTCTCCCTGGCTCACAGGCAGCTGCCTTCTCACTGTATCCTCACATGGCCTTTCCTTGGTGTGTGTGGAAAGAGAGACAATAAACTCTCTTGTGTTTCTTCTTGAAAGGGCACAAATCTCATCATTACGATCCCACACCCATGATCTCATAGCAGCACAATGGGGTTCAGAACTTCAACATATGAATTTTGGAGGAACACAAACATTCAGTCATATACCAAGCGATAGAAAATTCCTCTGTTCACATATAGGAATACCTTTAGCCTTTGAACATGCTCCAAATAAAAGAAAAGCCTTGTCTATGTGTGTGTATGTGTTTTAGTCCTCATTCAAGGATATGTTTTTATTGATGAGAGAGAGAGAGCGGGGGGGACACAGAGACACAGAGACAGATGGACAGACAGACACACACAGAGACAGAGAGAGAAAAACATTGATGTGAGAGAGAAACATCCATCAGTTGCGGGAATTGAACCTGCAACCTTTTTGGTATACGGGTTGTTGCTCTAACCAACTGAGCTATCCAGTTAGGGCACCTTGTCTATGTTTCTAATGGCATTATTCAGGGTTTGGTGAAAATAATGGAATTACCACAGAGGAGATCGCACAATACATAAATATGTGACAAAAATACACACACCCGCACAGAAAAAGAACCCCCACAAAATAATGACAAAGGTAGGAATCATCTGTCTATGCAGTACTTAATATTCATTGAATGCCTACTATGTGTGCTGCACATTTTGGGGTTTTAAAGGTGAAAGTTACAGGTTTCCAGACCTGTACAATCTATTACAAGAGATAATAGATACAATGACTAATGAAGAAAGAGCATAATATTTATGCCTTAGAGATACAGACTCCTATGGAAGTTCAGTATTCGAAGAGAGACCTTCATGGAAGAAGTGAGATTTGGTGTATCCCTTAGGTTAGCAGGAAGATCTCTATAGAAACTAGATGTGAACTCCTAACCGAAGCCACATGACTAGATGATCTCATCTGTGTTGCACTGCCTTCTCACAGAAATGACTCTCCTCCTGATCAACTTAGTCATGAATCTGGGACAATGTTTTAATCTTTCTCTTGCTGCTGAGAAGGATTTAATAATTGCCTGGAGGAAATGTTTCACTATTATCCAGGGTACTAACACTTTGAGGCCAATATCATATTATTTAAAAACTTGGCAATATAATTAACCAACAACTGTGTTAATCCTATCTAATAAAAGAGTAATATGCAAATTAGGCATCACTCTGTCACAGAGTTGGCCACCCCCCATAGCCACAAGATGACGGCACCCATTCCAGCTCAGCATCGCCACTGAAGTGGTCAGGCCTGTTAGCCAGGCAAGTGGCTGGGGAGGTTGGGGGCCTGAGGGGCGGAACAGGTGATCAGAGGGGCTGGCGTTCCCCTCCCAGGTGAGAGGCCTCCACCAGAGGCCTCAGGCATGAGCTAGGGTGGAGCTGGTGATCGGAGTGGGCAGGGGCAGATTGGTGATTGGAGGGTATGAGGGTGCCCTACCCAGGCATAAGGTCTGGGCCAGAGGCCTCAGGCCTGGGCAGGAGCAAGGCTAGAGGCCGCAGGGGCCTGGGCTCCACAGAGCCAGCAATTGGAGGGGCAGGGTCAGAGTCTGCGATCGCAGGGATCTGGGCACTGGTGGAACCGGCAAAGCAGGGGTCTAGGGGTCCCCTGCCCAGGCCTGCAGCCTTGGCCAGAGCCTGCAGTGGGGCAGGGGTGGAGTCCACAATCTCAGGGCCTGGGCAGAGGCAGAGCCTGTGATTGCAGGGGTCTGGGCACAGGTGGAGCCAGCAAAACAGGTGTTTGGGGTCTGCTGCCTAGGCCTGTAGCCTTGGCCAGAGGATGCCAGTGGGGCAAGGGCAGAGCTGGCAATGGCGGTGGGCAAGATCAGAGCCCATGATCGCAGAGGCCTGGGCTCTGTGAAGCCAGCCATCAGAGGGGCTTGGGTCTTCTGCCTCAGGCAGAGACTGCAGGCCTGGGCAGGGGCAGAACCAGTGATCACAGGGATATAGGGGTCCCCTGTCCAGGCCTGCAGCCTTGGCCAGAGGCTGCAGGTCTGGGCAGGGTTGGAGGCTGTGATTTCAGGGGCCTGGGGGTCTCTTGCCCAGGCCTGCATCCTCGGCCAGAGGCTACAGGCCTGGGCAGGGGTGGAGCCGGTTATTGGAATGAACTACAGAGGAAACACCTTTTCTTACCACTCATTGGCTAAGCTCCCTGTATGCCACTGGTAATATTCTTAGTAACTTGGGTAATAAGAATCCAAAAAGGTGATCTAGGGTTTTTCCACCACACTCCTGGAGAAAAAAAACAAAGGTCCACTGATGAAGAGCTAAGAAATGTCATATCCTGCCCTAGCCAGTTTGGCTTAGTGCATACAGCCTCAGTCTGCTGACTGCAGGGTCTGGGTTCAGTTCTGACCAAGGGCATGTACCTAGGTTGTAGGCTCCTCCCTGGCAGGGGCCTAGGTCAGGGCATATGCAGGAGGCAACCAATCAAAATGTTCCTCTCACTTCGATGTTTCTCTCTCTTTTTCCCTTCTCTTCCACATTCTCTAAAAATCAATGGAAAGATATTTTTCCTTCACTTTCAGTCTGTGTGAGTCCCTTATTCTGAGGTGAGTCTCTTGTAAATAGCAACTATATGGGTCATTTTTTAAATCCATTCAGCCACTCAGTGTCTTTTGATTGGAGCATTTAGTCCATTTACATTTAAAGTTATTATTTTAAGGTACTTGTTTGTAGCCATTTTATTTTTTGTGCCTGTGTTCTTTCTTACCTTTTTATTTCTTCTTTTTACACCAGTCCCTTTAGCATTTCTTGCATTGCTGGCTTTGTAGTGATAAACTCCCTTAGCCTTTTTTTTTTTTGTCTGTAAAGCTTCTTATTTCCCCTTCAATTTTGAATGATAGCCTTGCCGGATAGAGTAGTTTTGAATTCAGCCCCTTGCTTTGTATCTTTTTGTAAATTTTGGTCCATTCTCTTCTGGCCTGATGTGTTTCTGTTGAGAAATCATTTGATAATCTAATGGGAGCTCCCTTGTATATAACTTCCTGTCTCTGTCTTGCAGACTTTAAGATTCTCTCTTTGTCCTGAACATTTGCCATGGTAATTATGATGTGTCTTGGTGTGGGTCTTTTTGGATTCATCTTATTTGGGACTCTCTGTGCTTGTGTGACTTTTTTCTTCCCCACCTCAGGGAAGTTTTCTGAGGTTATTGCTTCAAATATGTTTTCTAATCCTTGTTCCTCTTCCTGTTGTTCTGGCATCCCTATTATTCATATGTTGCTTCATTTCATGTTGTCCCATAGCTCCCTTAGGCTCTCCTCCTGTCTTTTAATATTTTTCTAATTGCAGTTCAGTTTGGGTGTGTTTTGCTTTCCTGTCTTCTATTTCGCTAATTCGGTCCTCTGCTTCTCCCAATCTACTGTTGAAACTTTCAACAAAATAACAAGAAAGCCCACTGCATGAGAGAATATATTTGCCAATGTTATCTCTGATAAGCGTTTAATCTTCAACATTTATAGGGAACTCATACAACTTAACAAAAGGAAGATAAACAATCCAATCAAAAAATGGGCAAAGGACTTAAATAGACACTTTTCAAAAGAGGACATTCAGAAAGCCAAGATACATATGAAAACACGCTCAAAGTCACTAATCATCTGAGAGATGCAAATCAAAACAACAATGAGGTATCATCTCACACCTGTCAGAATCCATAAATGACAAGTGTTGGAGAGGATGCGGAGAAAAAGGAACTCTCCTGTACTGCTCGTGGGAATTCAGACTGGTGCAGCCACTATGGAGGACAGTATGGAGTTTCCTCAAAAAATTAAAAATGGAACTCCCATTTGACCCTGCGATCCCACTTCTGGGACTATATCCCAAGAAACCAGAAACACCAATCAGAAAGGATATATGCACCCCTATGTTCATAGCAACACAATTTGCCATAGCTAAGATTTGGAAACAGCCTAAGTGCCCATCAGCAGATATATGGATTAGAAATCTGTGGTACATCTACACAATGGAATACTATGCTGCTGTAAAAAAGAAGGAATTCTTACCATTTGCAGCAACATGGATGGAACTGGAGAGCATTATGCTAAGTGAAATAAGCCAGTCAATGAAAGAAAAATACCACATGATCTCACTTATGTATGGATAATAAAGACCATTATACATTGATGAACATAAGCAGATACAGAGGCAAAACAGCATTGAACAGACTGTCAAACTACAGCTGGAAGGCTCAGGAAGGTTCAGGGGGAGATAAGAGATCAACTGAAGAACTTGTATGCATGCATATAAGCATAATCAATGAACACAAGACACTGGGGGGTAGGGGAGGAGTGGGGAAGGTCAAAGGGAAATAATGGAGACTCCTCAAGTCAGAACTGGACCCCTCTTGCTGAACCTAGGACTCCTCTGCTGCTTTTCAGCAATGAGAACTTGTGTGAGTTCTTTAAACTATATGAGCCTCAATTTACTGACCTGTATAAGGGGGTCAAGAAGCTGCTGCTGCCCTGACTGGTTTGGCTCAGTGGATAGAGCCTCAGCCTGCGGACTCAAGGGTTCCAGGTTCGATTCCAGTCAAGGGTGTGTACCTTGGTTGTGGGCACATCCCCAGTGGGAGGTGTGCAGGAGGCAGCTGATCGATGTTTCTCTCTCATCGATGTTTCTAGCTCTCTATCCCTCTCCCTTCCTCTCTGTAAAAAATCAATAAAACATATTTTTTTAAAAAGAAGCTGCTGCTACTGCTACTACACATGGTTATTAAAAGGTATAAATGAATGTAACAATGTATGTCAGAGTTCTCTGTAACGGTACCACATACAAGTAATGTATTGTTATTAAACTATTTTTGTTTTCCATTATATCATGTACTAAATCAAAGAGCAAAGCAGCTGCCTGCTGTGCACATGCTTTCAGGTTCTCATTGACCAAAAAAGCAAATATGGAGAGCTGATGACAAAGAAGGTAAAGGTTATTTAATATCTCTTAGATTTTATTTTTCCTAAATCTGCTGCCTGATTCCTCCAGGGCCAGATTGATTTCTTGAAGACCCTGAGTTTGTGCACATGTGCTAATTTGCATGGCTGATCTAGGCCCCCAGATAGATGCCCAGAAAGGGACATTACTTCTTAGCAGCTGTGAGGTGGGGTAACTCCTGCATTAAGCAGGAAGCTGACTGATATCTCACCAGTTCAGCTAGCAGAGAATATGCAGTGCACCTTTGTGGCAAAAGCAGGCGACTGAATGAGCAGGGTGTGCCGGGGAATGAATTACTCTGTGAGCTTCTGCATCCATAAATATGAGGCCGCTCTGGGGTCAGGCGGTGGGTGATGTGCCACGGGGGCAGGTTAAATGGATTCAACCCTCTAGCTCGCTGATTTGAAGCTGACAAAAGGGGCTGTGCAATGGCTCTGGGCTCAGAATGATCCTCCTATTGTCTCTGGCCATTTTGAACCAGGGAATCTTGGGATTTTTCTTTTTTAGGATTGTATTTTCTTTCTTCTTCATTTTCAAATACCATTTCATTCCTATTTGCAGAGAAATCTAAATTAGTTTTATTCTCAGGGTAGGGATTTTGGTATACGTGGGGCAAAACCCTCATATATTTATCCCTTTTTAGCATCTTGCTAAATAGAACAAATTGTGCTATTTCAGTTGTTTTTTTTTTTTTCCTTTTCAAAAGCAATTACTTTCCTATCATTTCTAGACATTCAGGCAGAAGAGTCAGCCTTGATTACCCATCCTTCCACTCCCCTCCCCCTTCCAAGTCCTTCGGCTCCTGCACTGCTGGGGAAGAATTCAATTAAATGAAGTGTCAGTGGAGCTACAATGGTTTCAGGTCAGAAACGTCAGTAAAAAGCAGTGGAGTTGCACTGCCCCCGTGTATGTAAATGTATATATTTATACCACGGATGTCAACTTTCAGGACTCTCCTCTTCTGCTCTTCCCTGATCAAAGATGATTGCTGTGGCAATTACTGCAAAGGAAAAGAAAATCAGGGCCTCCCCTTCATCCTTGTGCTGTCGGAGTTTAATTGCTTGGAATAATGGAACAGGAGTCTTTTTCCTTTTGCACACAGCCACATTTAGGCACACACAAACTTCCATGCATGGCTGCACTAGGGCACAAACACACATGATGGCAGTGCAGGAAACATTCATGTGCCCTTAGTCCCGAGGCACATACATGTGCACAGAGCTGCCTGCGACACAAAGAAAAAACAGGGCACTCCCTGGCGAGTTCAATAAAAGCAATGCGTAGTATCTGAGTATCTGGCTCACATTAAAAACTAGGTATTTATCTTCCTTTATAAAAGACTTAACAATTTTTAAACCTTTACCAAAGGCATAGCTAACGTTAAAAAGAAAAGAAGAGCATATAGGAAGAAGTCACAACAACAAAATACACAAATACTTCAAATTGCTTTTGCTGTTTAATTCTTCTGTCCATGCAGTCTCAGAAGGCCTAGCTCTTAGCACAAACACTTCATGTTAATACACCTCTCAGATATTTTTTTGCTTTGTGTAGGCAGTTACAAGGACAGGTTGAGTATTCTATACTCTTCTCTGTGTTCTAGGAGATCTGTTTTTGTTCTCACAAGACATGAAGAGGGACTCTAACTTGCATCAACAAATATAAAAAGTGACGTTCATATGCAGAGCATTCGGGCTCTCTTTCTAATTAGTTCTGCTAAGTTCAGGCACAGGAAGTGTGAGTGGCTTCAGGCAGGGCTAAGTCCCTGGTCATGGGTAGAACACAGGCTCTAAAGTGTCCACGAGGCAGATTCAGATTTTCCTTTCAGGCTCCTGAGGGCTGTCAGATTTTACATATTATTATTTGGCTTAATTGGTTCCTCCTTTGATGGCAACAGAATAAAGACAGGGGGAAAAATACCCTCACAAACCCTGTTATTAACACAAAGACACTTGGCTTTGTGTTACAAGCACTAGAAGTTTTCCTTTTTCTTCTTATGAATTAAGTTGCTAAGACTGTGTGAGTGAAGCACATGTCCATCCTTTCTAGAACAATGAAGAATGAACACAGCTTTTCAGAAAGGATTATTAGATTTTTTTTCTACTCTTGTGATTGTTGAAATTAAAAATTTTTCCCTCTGAAAATTTCAGAAAGTAGTGGTGGTAGGTAACGAAGAGCAAACCAAAGATTCCAAAACACCTTATTTTAGAGTTTGGAGATAAATGTGGCTATGTGGGAGGGCTCCACAAATACGCCAAAATGTTACAACAGAACCTCTGATAGAGACTCTTGTTTTTGTTTGTTTTGCTTGTTCTGTTCCTATCCTGACTGTGAACCTAGATTTTGCATTTCTGCCTACCTTCTCCAAAGGCCCATGTGTCTCATTTACAAACATGTTTACCTCAAGCTGCATTCTCCCAGCTGCACAAATGCTGACCAGATCAGACTGTACCCTGCCCTAATTTGTTCATTCAAATAGGGGAGGCAAAAACATAAACAGATAATTACAATATAGGAGAAAGGCATGTTAAAGATGATGAGAGAGTACCCAAGGGGGAGGGGCACAAAGCCTATTTGGAGGGGAGAAAATGGCATAGGATACTGCTTTGGAGGAGGTGATTCCTAAGCCAGAACTAGCCAGCAGGGTACCAGGTACAACTTCCAAAGCAGCCAAAGTCACCTTGCATTTGAAATTAAATTTTTAGGTGATTTGATCTTGCTAATCCTCATTCTATGGGAAGTTCAATGCCTTCCTCCAGATTTTCCCAAATTCCTAGGTGGCAGTGGCTTGTAGTCCAGTTCCTACTGTACATTTTTTTTTGGTTTGTTTATTAATCCTCACCCCAGGTTATTCCCTCTCCTACCCCCAACCTCCCACTGCTTTTCAGAGAGAGTGAAAGGGAGGGGGAGAGAGAGAAAGAGAGAAACACTGATGTGAGAGAGACACATCACTGGTTGGCTCCAGCACATGCTCCATATGGGGCCAGGAGTCAAGCTTACAACTTGACCAGAATCAAACTTACAACCCTTCAGAACATGGGCTCTAACAATGAGCCAAACTGACCAGGGCCCTACTGTACATTTGATGTCGAGGTCTTTGAACTTCCTTTGGCCTGTCCCTTCCCACTGGTTTATACCAATCCAACTGTGGCACATGGTACTATACAAGTACTTGGCACTTGGTTTGTGTGAACCACTCTTGCAGGGTGTTGGTATGAGTACCTGGAAATTTGGGGAAATAGGAGGTTCACATCACCATATTCTTGCCCTTTCTCAGTTTTCTGTAACTTCTTTTTTTAAAAATTAAATATATTTTATTGATTTTAGAAAGGAAGGGAAAGGGAGAGATAGAAACATCAATGATGAGAGAGAATCATTGACTGGCTGCCTCCTCCACACCCCCTACTAGGGATCGAGCCTGAAACCTGGACACGTGCCCTGACCTGGAATCGAACCATGATAGGTCAACACGCAACCACTGAGCAACACTGGCCGGGCTGTAACTTCCTGCCTTTTTTTTGCAGCCCTTCCCTTAGACTCCTCCCCCAGCAACAGGGTTTTCTACCTTCTCCATTGCTTCAGCCTGACTCCGTATACGCAATGTGCATGTCCACTGTACTTTAGAAATGCACTTAGTATTCTCTCTTTTAGCAGAGGCTTTTAAATTTCAGTATTTTCCTTCTTCCTCTTCCACTTGTCTCTGAAGAGAAATCTTAACTCATGCTGAGGATTATGGAATCTTTCCTCATCACCTCTCAACAGGGTAGGGTCATCCCACAAATAACTATTACACACCAACTATATGCCTTGCTCTGTTTCAGAGGTACTAGGGATACAACAGGAAACAAAGAGATCCCTTGTCCCCCACAAGGTCAGCATTGTTTCTACTGTTTCCCTCTATTTTTCCAAGGAAGTAAAGCATAGTTAATAAATGTCTGCTCAGTGAAAGTTCTCATCTCTTCTTACTCCAGTTCATCAACCCTATGCTCCCGTTTAGTGTCCACTCCTCCGAGCCATCAGTCCACTCCTGTTGCTAGAACTTTGGGAAGGCTATTTTTAAAGCTAACATTTATTGTGCTCGTTTCATTAGCTTTTCAAAGTGCTTTATATTCATTCTTTTATTTAATCCTCACAAAATCCAATTAATGATATTATTTTTGTTTTATGAATGAATAAACAGGAGCTTAAAGTCTTTCATTTTCTTGCCCCATAACTGGTCTGTACATGTGGAAATCCTACCCTCCCTTCATACCCAACCCGGAATCATGTGATCTTTCCCACTGTGAAATTCTACATCGCTCTAACCTAATTCACTATTTACATTAAATATGTTTTTCTGACTGTTGATTATAAGCTCTTAAGGGTTAATCTTCGCATCCATTCTGTTGCTTGCAAAATAAAGCAAAATATATATATATTTTGCAAAAAAAAAATTAAAAAAAAAATATATATATATATATATATCTGTATGTGTCTTTCAATTAATTAAAATTAAATAATCAGAGCAAATGGCTTATCCAGAAAAGAAGTTAAAGGTCATTTAAATTATCTACATCTACTAGAAAATTCAGAATAGTGTCCTGGATAAAACCAGTATTTAGAAATAGTTTTGAATATTATGGCCTGGGACTATTTGGGGCTAATCTGCACTAATGTAGGAATAAAATAATATTGCAGAAGTTACAAAACTAAAATTAGGAATTAGCCAAAGGCAGTGGTTATCTGTATATGTGTCTAATTTTCTTTTTTTTTAAATTTTATCTTTATTGTTCAGATTA
>PVJC01034648.1:0-18691 GCA_004026665.1 Murina feae | reverse complement strand
CACCAGCTCCAGCCGCTGTGTGAGCTCAGCCCCTGGAATTGGGGGCAGCGGACTGTGGACAAGTGGCCTTGTCTGGAGGGCGCCTGCAGAGGCTGAGGTGTGTTTATCTGCAGGTGGGGACCTCACAGCACCCACTTTTTGCAGGATGGCGGGGCCCTGAAGCCTGTGAGCTCTGGATGGGCCTTCGCGGCTTCAACCCAGGCATTGCCTCTTGCTGGCGATGCCCTTCACTCCCCTGAGCCTCAGTTCCTGCTGCCCCGTGGCCTCCTGCGGATCACAGGAGCCCGCACTGGAAAAATGCCTGGCGAAGGCAGCTCGGTCAGCACCCGCCGCCCCTTCAAGGACCCTTTCGAGGAGGCGAGGAGGCGGCAGGCTGGCCTGGGTACGCTACCTCCCAGGGACCCACTCCCCGCAGCTCTCCGCCAGGACCGTCCAAGTTCTAGCAGTGTCCGCTGGGCTGCAGCAAAGAGCCGCCCTCAAAGCTTCAAACGTGATTAAAAAAAAAAATTAAAAAAAAGGCGGAGGGTGGGGGGTGGTGGGGACCCGGGAACCTTTCCAGGATTGTTGCCCGCGGCCAACACGGTTTAAATGAGCTTAAACCATTTCCTTCTCCCACCCCACCTTGTCATCCTTCACGGAGGAGGGAAGAGAAAAATCTTTCCAGGAAAAAGCTACGGGAGAGCTGCCCTCCTGCCTGCAGCGGATGCAGCCCAGGAGATACTTAAGTTTGCAGCCGCGTGCTGAGCGGGATTCCGGGCCCTGGTGCGGAGGGCCGGTTGCTAGGAAACACGCGGGGCCGGGGCGGGGCCGGGGCGGGGCCGGGGCGGGGCCGGGGCGGGGCCGGGGCGGGGCCGGGGCGGGGCGCGCCTGTTCCCCTGGCCAGGCTGCAGTGCTGCATGCCGCCGCTAGAGGGCAGCAAGGGCCTGCGGATGCGTGCACGTGGGGGCGGAGGCGGGAGTGCTGCCCTAGCGGGGTTCCAGGCTGCTGGAGCCCTAGGCGCGGCCCTCCCCTTCCATCGCCTCCCCCAGTCTCCCCGCTACCCTCCCGCCCTCTGCTCCGGCTGCCCTTGGACCCTAGGACCAAAGCTGAACAGGGCAGCGGGTCACCACCTCTTCCTCCCCTTCTCCCCCAGTTCATGGACTCATCCATGCTTTCTTCCTTCATCCCCCCTACGTCACATACTACTTCCTCCGCTTCCCTCCCTCCCTTCTTTCTGGAACTGGGGGCGCGAACAGTGGTTTCCAGGTGGGAAGGGTGCTCTGTGCAACTTTTTGGGGTTATAATGCATCACAGCCCAGGATTCACCGGGTCACTGCTTGGCAGTGTTAACATCAAAACATCCAAACCTGCAAAGAATTTTTGTGAGTTTATTCGAGCCAATCTGTCGACAATTGCCGGAAGCAGAACTCAACGGATAAGGATAAAGCTCGGGAGAATGGCGGGTTGCATCTATATTTACACATTGCAATCAAAGGAAGGGATGTAGGTGGGTTACCTGAAATCCACTGGTGATAGACTAGAGAGGCGGGAGAAAGCAAAGCAGGGAAACCCCTGGGATTGGATAAAAAGTAAAATGATAGACACATGCTTAGGTGGGTGCAGGGACAATTAACATGATAACAATGAAGGGATTTGTGGTGTCTGTCCTGGCGCCCAGCACATTGGGTTGTGCCCCAAGGGCTCCAGAAAAAGGGAAGTTACAAGTTACCCAGACATTTCAAGGGTGTGTTTTCATAAAGGTGTGTTATGATGCAAAAAGACAGACAAGGGTGTGTTATCATGCAAAAAGACAGACAGGCTCAGTTAAAGTAAAGGTCGACCTTGTCAATGAAGCTACCGGCCTAGGACGTAACTGCCCACCATCACTGCTTTTAAGGTTTAATTTCAGACCATCCTCTGTGGCTACTTTAGGTCTGAGCTTGCAAGACTGCCATGCAGGCCTCCCCTGAGCCTGTCAGGTTAGCATGTGGCCCCTTTCGTCCACAGCAGACACAATGCGAGTGTGTCCCAACTGTTATCAAAGAAGCAGCACAGCCCCAGCCGGATTGGCTGGGTGGAGAGAGCATCAGCCTGTGGACTGTAAGGTCCTGGGTTTGATACCAGTCAAGGTCACACACCTGGGTTGTGGGCTTGATCGTGGAGCATGCAGGAGACAGCTGATCAATGATTCTCTCTCATCATTGATGTCTCTCTCTCTCTCTCCCTTTCTGAAATCAATAAAAATACATTCACAGCCCTCGTTTGACGGGGAAGGAAGGAAGGCTCAGAGAGTTAGCAAACTGCCCGACATCACTGTGCTCGCCTTGGTCGTGGGCGCAAACATTCCGGGCCTTCCCCATCTCTCCGTGTTCAGAGGTACATTTCCCAGGCTTTGGGTGAGGCAGGGCCGTAGGACTAGCCCCAGGCCAGGAAGTGAGTGCAAGGGATGGGTGTCCTTTTGGGCCCAATCAGGGAGAACCCTTCTATGATGATGGTGTGTCTCCTCCCCACCATGCTCGCAGGGGGGTGGAGGGACCACAGTGCAGGGCAGTGAGCACCCAGAGGACAGGTCTTGCCAGGCTGCCCAGAGGTTGAGTAGATTTGCATAGAGACAAACACTTTGTGTTATGCCCCTAAGAGGTGGGGGTGTTCCGTTACCACAGCAGCTCCCGCCCACCTTGATGAGTACCCCACAACCGGGAAGTGGGGTGGTGGGGATCCAAGCCCACACCTTTCCCACCAAGGAGTTACTATTAGAGGCAGAACCTGGGGAGGCGGGTGCTGATAAAACTCATTAAAAGATACTCATTCTCCACTCCCCGCTCCCCACGCACATTTCAGCATTTAGGGAATCAGGGTCGTCTGGTAAGCGTGGCCTCTCACAGTCCTTGTTGGCTGGTGGCCATGTGACACGGTTGTCATTGCCCGAAATCTTTTCGCAAGATTTAAAAAAGGTGCCAGCGTCACACCCCAGAGAGTGTCGTCTCCTGGAGAGGAACCCCAAGAGGAACCCCGGGGGCAGCAGTGGGCACTTGTAGGGAACCAACCAGCAGCTACCTCTGCTGGTGACGTCCTCGAGGACCTCACTGTGTGAAAATGCACACCAGGGACGCTGAGTCAAAAGACACTCACAAAGGTCAAATTCTGAAGGTGAAGATGTTGTAGGAGCTGCTGTGGTAACAGAACACCCCCAAATCTCGGTGGCTTAACGCAAAGTGTTCATCTTTGTGCAATTTGTTGCGCCGATATTTTCCGTTTTATACATGTACAATAGTCATGTGTATTAAAAATCTGTGTTTAAATACGTCTAAGAGAGCCTTTTCAATACATGTAACATAAAAACTCTCCGCGGTAATAAAGCAGCGTGTCCCATTTAATTGGCGGCGTTTTTTCTTTCTTAGTGGCCCATAAAGATGCCCCCTGCAATCAATGGCCTCTCGGATGAGCTGAAATATGGGCCCGTGGATCTCCGGAGGCAGAATTTGCCACCATGGACAGCTCCCTGGGAGGACGGCATCCCCAGGCGAGCCTGCTGGTGAGAGCTAGCCCCGTGGGACTCCCTCCAGACGCTCTTTTGTGCCAAGAACCCTGCCTGTGACTTTTCTTCTCTGTGGATTCTCTGTCCGACAGCTCCTGGTTTAAGGCTGCTCAGTGGAGCGGACAGAGTTCAGATACACACAGGCTCCGCAGAGGAATCCTCAGCAACAGAGAGAACGCGAGAGAGAGCTCCCCAGGCCCCTTCCCGGAAATCTGTGAAGTTCCTAGAATGAAGATGGAGACAGCCAGCCTGTCTTCCTGTCCGCCTTCCTGAGTGCCAGGGGCCTGGGTGTGGCTTTAGACAGCGACTCAGTGGGGCCAGACCTGTGGGTGAAAAGGAGAGGGTGGGGCCAGCTGATCCCAGTCCTTCCCCTGCTTCCCCGCCCCAGCCGTCAGGGCCTGTGTAACCTGCAGGAGCAAACACCCTCATGGCTCAGCCTCAGAGGCTGTAGCCACAAAGGTTCCATCTCCTCCTGCTCTGCATCCCTCACAAGTTCCTCCTCACCCAGAGACCCTGCCGGACAAGCCTCCCCCCGGGGCAGTCCATGTTGCCACTCAGAGGTGACCCTCGGCTAAGGCCAGCCTTGCGGCCACAGCTCACGCAAAAGGACAGCATCCTCCACCTGGTGGGGTATTTCTGCACAACCCTGACGAGGCCACACCACACCCCCACGTCCTCTGTAAGCACCCTCCTTGCTGTCCACGCTCCACCATAGCCCTGATCGTGTCCCCTCCACCGAGGCTGCATTTGCCAGACGGAGTCCTGCCATTTGCTTCTGAAAGTGTAGACTTGTGTCTGCTCTCCTCTGGCACCTCCCGGCTCACCTCCCGCTCATTTCCCTGGCTGCGGGCCCTGCTGGGCGGTGCGCCTCCTTCCCAGGACGTGGCCGCTCATTCTGTGCCCCTGTGCCAGCACCACGCCGGGCACGGAGGAGGCGTGCATTTAGAAGGGGGGGGGTAGTTAAGCGAGTGACAGAATGAGCCTGTGGAAGAATGATGCGCTTCTCCTCCCGGGGAGTCCAGCCGACCCAGCTGTGAGCCCAGCCTCCACCCCAGGACGGCACTGCCAGAAACAGCCCGGCGATGCATGCGTGCATGTGCGAGAACATGTGTGTTCATGTGTGTGCAAGTGCATGCGTGCATGTGAGTGTGTGTGAGTGTGAGTGTGTGAGTGTGTGAGTGTGTGCATGTGTGCATGTGTGTGAGTGTGTGTGTAGACCCTGTACTCAGGCACACCCTCAGGGGCGGGGCTGTGGCCTGGCAGGTTTGGGTTGGTGGCCCCGATGTGCCATTCATTTCTGAGAGGGCGTCACCACATTAGCACAAGATCAGCTCTGCGAGACGAGTGGGTTTCAAGCTGCACCATGACCCCCGTGGCCGATGGCACCCACCTGCGTATGTGGTTATGGACGTATATGCCCAGGGCACCGACGGGCAGATGCAAGGAGCCTACGGAGCCTTCACACAGAGTGAAAAAATAAAAAAACACTCTCGTGCAGAAATAGGGCGTTCCCAGTGCCTTGGGAACCCCGAGCTGTCCTTCTCCAGTCACGATGCCCCCTTTCGGAGAATCGCTGCCTCCTGAGCGGCGAGCTGGCATCGCACTCCTCTCCCTGCTGTCTTGGGGGGCTTGCACGGATGACTGCGGTGTTTCTTGTTCTGCTGGTGATGGGCACAGGGATGGCTCCCAGCGTCGGTGACTGTGGGCATTTTCATTCATGTCCCTGGCTCACTGGCTCAGGGTTTATTGAGGGATGTGCCTGGGGGTCTGGCTGCCCCGTTGTGGATTTTCTTACCAAAAGCTCAAGAGGCGAATGCAGCCTGTGTGAGCAGTTTCCCCATGCCTTTCTCTGGGTGAGAATTTGCACCCGTGCTATTGGTTCATCTTTTACTTTGAAACGTCTGCCAATCTGTTTGGCATCCACTGAGCCCTCCCGTTTCCATCCCCGTTTTCCTAATGACCAGTGAGGCTGAGCTTCTTTTAAATGTGTGTGGGTTGTTTGAGTTGCGTTTTCTGGGAGATGCTTGTTCATGTGGTTTGCCCATTTCGTTTTCCTGTGGATTTTGTCTTTTCTTACCAATTCATATGAATTTGTCATAAAACGTGAACCATTTTGTCCAGTTCTTTGCTGCCTGACTTTGTGTGCTGTAAATATCTTCTCTCCCATGGGTATATTCGTGAAGAAATTCCAACAATATGGCAACAACTGAAGTTGTATTTGCAGGGCCCTCAGTCCATTCTTCCCCAGGCTGCCCGATGCAACAGACAAGGCAGCACAGATGCAGGACACAGGTTCCCAGGCAGCTCAGCCCCAAACCCTGCAAAGGCCCTCGGCTGCGTGCACATCCCGCCCAGGCCTGCGGTGCGCTGACACCTGGGGCTTCCTTCAGCCCCTGGAGACGGGGTCTCTGGGGTGCCCGTCCGCCTGGGCCAATTCTGTCTCCCATGGCCATCCTTCTTGGTTCTGCAGGCGACCCCAGCGGTACCTGCAGGTGCCCAGGTGACTTCTCCTTGGAGCACCTGATTGGTCTGCCCCTCTTTTCCAGCTCAGATCCACACCCCCTCTCGGCGCTTCCTGAGTCACCTCCCGGATAACCCACCTGCACCCAAGCCCTCATCTTACGTTCTGCTTCCAGGAGCCCTGACAGGGACACCATCGGATTGTAAATTCCCTCGCCTTCCTCTTCTGCCCAGTCAGACCCCGATTCCTTTCCCTGGACGACAGTGACAGGCTCCTCACCAGGCCCCCTGCCTCCCCTCTACCTGCTGTCAGTTTCCACACGGAGGCTGGAGGCCAGCCCACATGGCACAAGTACAAACAACCTGACTAGCGCCACCGGCCTCCCTCTCATAGCTGCACCCTAGGTGCAGAGTCGCATCCCCCCAAAGGCACAGGCCGATGCCCTAACCCTCCGCCCTTCCAAATGCGCTGCCTTTGGGGACATGACCTTGACAGAGGTGGTTGAGCCTAAAGAGAGATCAGTGAGGTGGGTCCTGGGCAATGTGCCTGGTGTCCCTGTGGGAGGAGACGAGGACACAGACACGCACAGGGGGACGGCCACGTGAGGACATGGGGAGGACACGGGGAGGACACGGGGAGGACACGGGGAAGATGGCCAGCTACAAGCCCAGGAGCCATCTCACAAGAAAGGAGCCCTGCAAAGCCATGGCCTTGGACTTCCAGCCTCCGGGGCTGAGCAATACATTCCTGCTGGGTAAGCCACTGTCTGGGGCACTCCCGGGGCAGCTCGAGCCAATGGACACTCCCCACTGCCCGAGGCCAGTGCCCAGGTCCCTCAGAATGGCTTCCAAAGCCTTTGTGACCCAGCCCTGATTGCACAGGGCATGACATCCTCACCACCGTTGAGCGGGGAACCGTGTCTGGCTCAGGACAGTGAGAGGCGCTTTGTTACTGTCCGATGGAAATCCGGGCTCTCCATGTGGGTTACAGGGAGCTCTTAACACCCCGAGGGGATGGAGTTCTAACTCCCCTCTGGGGGAGGCTGGGTCGCTTCAGCCTGGTGAGCGTGGGGTCCAGGCTCCCCACTGGGCCTTGTGGGGGGGGGGCAGAGGGTAGGGGGGTGGGCGGGGCAGAGCCTGGTGCTGCAGAGTTTGCATGTGGAGGGGCTTGTCTGCACTTTCCCTGCCTCGCTAGGCTGCCCTCTATTCCCCCGTCCAGACTTTGTGTCTGTGCTGGTGGCTTTTGGGGCTGCTGGCTTCTTCGGCTCCAAGTCGGCTCTCTATCTGAGGCAAGGAGGACGCCCAGGAGACTCGCGGGGGTGTCGTGCCCCGGGCCCCAGTGTCCTGAGCCGCCCGGTCTCCTTCTGTCCTCCGGTCAGAGCCTCAGGACTGTCTCGCTGGGCCGGCTGGGCTTTCTCGTGGCGCTAAAGTAGGGAGAACGGGAAAGCAGACATCGACAGGTCCCAGTTCAGTGCAACATTAAAAGGTCAAAGTTCATGCAGAGACTATCCAGGATGAGCAAAACTCACAGACTTGAAGTGCAGACAGGATCAGTATTAGTGTCTTTTGCCCCAGGATGGCTTGGCACAGCGTGTTATCAGCCCTGCATTAGTTTAAAAGCTTTTATTTGCGTCACCACGGACGTTTGTTAATTTTGAGAAATATCACATTAAAATGTTTATCTTGGCTTTTGCGTTTTTGTGAGGGCCCTAAATATTACCCCTGCGCCGGTGCCCCCCTGGCCCAGCCTGCCCGGCCCCGATGCCGCCCCGGCAGCTGTCCCCTCTCTGGCTACAGTGGGACGTGGGAAGTCCTCAAAGGCCGCCCAGACGGTCTTGTGACAGAAGTTGCTGAAATTGCATAAGTAGAATAGAAACAAATATTTAGTGAGTCAGTGACCCGGCAAACTGATTTTCTATGCATTTGTGAGTGTCCCCTGAGAGGATGTAGTTGCCCAGTGTCTGAGGTCATCTCCGGGGACTCCCCGCCCGCCAACGGCGCCCTCCGGAGCCCATCCCTCTGCCTGCACCTGGACAATGGGCAGGAGGCCGTTTCCAAGGCCCCGGGGGTGGTGAAGGGGAGGAAGGGATCGAGTGGCGGTAACGAGGAAGCAGGGGTGGCTGAGCGTGGAGCGGGTCAGGGAAGGCCCCCTGAGCCGGTGGTGGCAGAGCTGAGCCGGGAGGCTGGCCCAGCAGGGGCTGTGAGCTGCCCGCAGTCCACTTCGCCCCTCCTGAGCTGTATGCCCGTGGCTTCCTGGGCTCGGGCCTCCGTGTTTCGTCTGTGGGGTGAGGTGACAGCACTGGCCTCCAAGCGCTGATGTGAGGAGAAGGGATTAGGCTGCTACAGACCCACCTGAGTCCCCAAACATTCCTATGTCAAAGCTCTAACCCCATTGCAACTGGGTTGGGAGATGGGCTTTGGGGAGGGGATCAGAGTTAAATGAGGTCATAAGGGTGAGGCCCTTAACCCAGTGGGATTGGTGGCCCTATAAGAAGAGGGAGAGCCCTGGCCGGTTGCTCAGTGGTTAGAGTGTCAACCCAAGGACCCAAGGCTCATGGGTTCGATTCCAGTCAAGGGCATGTACTTCAGTTGCAGGCTCCATCCCCCGCCCTGGTTGAGGCATGGGTGGGAGGCAACCAACCCATGCTTCTCTCTCTGTCTCTCCCCCTCCCTTCCACTCTCTCTAAAAATCAATGGGGAAAAATATCATTGGATGAGGATTAACCAACCCCCCCCCAAAAAAACTATATATATAAAAGCCATAGTGACTGGCCGGTAGCTATGACATGAACTGACCACCGGGGGGCAGACGCTCAACACAGGAGCAGAAACCACAGGCATGGAAACATGGAAGAGACTGATGAATCTCAGGCGGAAGGAGGGAGCAGGGAGGGCGGAAAGAGATTAACCAAAGATCTTATATGCATACTGGGGTCCCTCGGCCTGGCCTCGGCCTCTCACAATCTGGGACTCTTCGGGGGATGTCGCAGAACCAGGCCAAGTACCATGGACTGGGGACCTACACCGCAGCCTGAACTAGACCAGGGCCGGCCACCACCTGCTATTCATTACTTAATCCAGGTATTCACCAAACACTGTGCTGTCCTACTAAGCAGGAGGTAGCATTCTCGTCACTGATGAAGAAGGTAGACATGTCAGATGTCAATGCATGAGGAAATGGGAAGAAACGAGTCAGGATTGGGGGATGGAGTTGGTGAGGAGCCGTGGTTTCGGTGGGGTGGCGGGGGGCTTCTTGGGTGATGTTTGAGTGATCTGAAGGAGGCTGGAATGCAGAAAGTACTCCAGGACGGGGAGGACAGCATGTGCCAAGGCCCTGAGGCAGGGTGTGCCTGGAGAGGCAGAAGGGATGGCTCAGGGAGTGTGCAGGCGGGAGCCCAAGTGATTGGAGCTGAGGAGGGTCGGGATCAGCGGTGGCTGCTGTGCTGAGAGGACACGGAGGGGCTGGGTGGCGCGGGAGCAGGAGACCAGAGGCCGCTGCAGGGTCGGTGAGAGCGGCTGGCGGCAGGCTGGCGGCAGGGGGAGTGGTGAGCATGGAGACCTGGATATACTTTGAAGGTAGACGCAGTGGGGTTTGCCGAGGCATCACATTCATCACATTCAAGGTGTGGGAGACCCTCCCGGGGCAACTTGTCCCGCCCCTGGAGGCAGCCCCTGACCCTGGAGGCCCGTGGGCCTTTGTGCCTCCTGCTGCTGACACCTGTCCCAAAGCTCCAAACAGGCCGGGTGGGAACAGGGTCTCCATTCTCCCCGTGTCTGCTTCAAAGGGAAAGCCATGTCTTTTATAAAAAATACATCAGGAGGAGCGGCGCCCCGGGAGGGAGCAGCGGGGAGACTGGGCAGCGCGCAGCATGCGCAGCTGGTGCCGCTGCCGCAGGCGAGGGATGGAGCTGGGAGCTCGGAGCTGCACAGGCCGCGGCCTTCAGGAGCGGAGTGGGACACAGACGGGCTGCTTTTTGTTGGGGAATTACATGCAGGGAGTAAAGGGCACAAACCCCCGAGTTCTAGAACGTTCAGGACACCGCAGAAGTCTCTCCCTGCCCCTCCCAGCCGAGATCCCCAGAGACAGCCCTCTATGGTCCCTGCCACCACGGACTGGGTTTTGGGAAACGGAATCACACAGGTCTGACGTGTGCACTGCCTGGCTCCTCCGTGCTGTGTGCCAGCTCCTCTCTCCTCACCGCGGTGCACCAGCCCATTGTAGGAAAAACCACAGCGGAACAAAAAAGGTGCAGAGACATTGAAACGTGCAACACGCTGACATATTTCAGAGGGAAAGCGGTGGGGGGCGGGGGACCAAGGGACTCACATGCCTATATGCAAGCTCACGGACAGATAACAGTGCGGGAAGGCCCGGGGAGGGGGCGGGAGCAGGGGAGAGGGGGCCACTGGGGGAAGGGGGGCATCTGTAACACTTTCAACAATAAAGATAAATGAAAAAAGAAAACACCACCGTTTATTCCCTTTACTGTCGATGGACGTCAGGGTTTTCCCCGTGAGGGTTGCGTGAACTCCTCTGGATGTTCTTCGCGGGCCGCACTTACCCGGAGGGAGTCTCGCGCTGGGGCCCGGGTGAGTCTGGCCCGTGGGAATGCTTTGTTGGAACAGCGTGTTGTTGGGGGCGGGAAATGGAAGATGCTGTTTAAATGCCAGGAGGTTTCTCATAAAGCGTCGGGGTCAGGCTCAGCTGTGGCCGCGCTGCTCTGCGTCTGTTGTTGGGTGGTGGGTCACATGGGGCCGCCTGCCTTACGATGGCCTTGGCGATGGCTGGGGACCAGGGACGGTCTCATCCACGCCAGGCTGGCCAGGGCTTGCTCACGCGCTGGCTGCGGAGCGAAGAGGGTGTGGGCAGATGCTGCAAAGCCCCGAGGGCCCATGCCTTGCAGGGCAGGGCATCGCTGCCCTCACTGCTGGGGAAGACACATCACAGATCAGCCCAGACGCAGGCCTCGGAGAGACGCCCTCCTCACAGCGGGAGGTGTTGCCCAGGGCTGGGCGGCTCCTGCCGGCTACCACGTAGTCTTGGTTCAAAGGGGATTCATTGGGAGGTGAAGAGGTCCTGTTAGCTTCGGTGGGGAGAGTGGGTCGGGGCAGTACCCACTTCTGTATCCTCCCCACCTCTCGTCACTCATCACAGGATGCCCAGTTATTCCTCGCACTGCTGGCTGCCATAAGGAACAGATTTCCCCGTGTCCCTTACAGCAGGCATCGCCATGTTGTGTGGGGCTTTTAGGAAGTCTCCTAGATGGTGTTGTTCAGTGGATAGAGCACTGCTCTGGAGACAGAGGGTGCCAGGTTCGATTCTGGTCAAGGGCACGTGCCTGGGTTGTGGGCTCGATCCCCAGTAGGGGGCATGCAGGAGGCGGCCGATCAATGATTCTCTGTCATCATGAATGTTTCTCTCCCTCTTTCCCATCCTCTCTGAAATCAATAAAAATATACTTAAAAAAAAGAGAGTCAAACCTTGGCCTGTGTGGCTCAGTTGGTTGGGGCATTGTCTCATAAACCAAAAAGGCTGAGGGTTTGATTCCCGGTCAGGGCACATGCCCAGGTTGCAGGTTTGATCCTGGTCTGGATGTGTACAGGACACAGCCAATTGATTGCCCCTTCTCTCTCCCCCTCTCCCTTCCTCTCTCTCTAAAATCAATAAAGAAAACCAGGTCTTTGACTGGGGACTAAACAAATCTGCAAAAAAGAAGAGTCAAGCCTTACTTCTCTCCTTCACCAGACCCCTGTTCTCCTTGATGCTGGATGGAGATGCGCTGCTGGCGCCTGGGCAGCCAGCCTGGGCCATGAGGATGGAGGAATGGAGATCTAGAAGGGGCTGGTTTCCTGATCCCTGTGGAGCCACCATGCCAGCCTGGGCTACCTGCCCAGTGTTGCCACCGGTGGCCGACCGCTGCCCCTGCTCTGCAGAACTGCTCTGGTTTGGAGGGGAGCTATTGCACCCAGGACGCTATGTTCCCCACACGTAAGCCGTGGAGGCATGAAGGCCGCTCCCCACAGGGTCAGCCTGAGGCCGGTCTCCAGCCCCATCCCCTCCCATCCTCCTTCCGCATCCTCTTCTCCTTGGAACTCTCACTGGACTCCTGTCTCAGGCTCTGCCTCCAGGACCCCACCCTGGACCCCAATCGCTGCCCCTGCCCACGATGAGCCTCAGAACCGGAGTCCTGCTCACCCACAAGCTCCTGGCCCAGAAAGCACCACAGTCACCAGATGCAGTCGGTCCATGCCGCCCTACCCCTGGCCTGGGAATGGGCAGAAGAGGGCTGGGCACTGCTCGTGTGAGAAATGACCTCCTGCCAGGCCGGGGGACGAGGCCGGGCCAGGAGGCTCAGGAGGAGCGGCCCCAGGTGCCCCAGAGCCGCCAGCCCGTGAGGCCCGCCGCGGACCCTGCCCCCGTTCCTGCCAGCACGCTCCAGGCCCGTTTGAAGTCTGCCGCTGGCCGCCGAGGTCTGCTGGACAGACAGCATTTGTAAGCAGCTCTCTCCTCCGCTCAGTTAATAATTTAGGAGCCAGAGCCTGCAGCCAACCCATCATCCAAGCCCGCTGCACCCCGATCTCCGAGCTGGTGGACAGGAAAGAAAACATCACTGCGTCTGCGTGAAAAATGGCCTCCCTTCCAGCACTAGGCGTCCGTGCGGGTGGGAGCGTGCGGAGGCGTCGGGCAGACAGGGGGAGGGCGAGGCCCGCAGGCTCAGCTTGCACCATGTTTAACGCTGGGTCCTGAGCCACACTGGTGTTTGGGTGAGGGAGGACCCCGCTGTCTTCCCCTGGCTCAGCCTTGCTTTCTCCTCTCGCCTGCTTGCTCATTCATTCATTCATTCATTCATTCGGCAATCACTGATGCCGCCGATGTGGAAGTGGGCAGCGAGGATATGCAGTGGGGAGGTGAGCACCTCTCCTCCAGGGAGGCAGACACGCACAGAGAGGGCTCTTCGGATGGCTGCAGCCTGCTGCCTGCGTCTGGAGGGGCCCTGAGTGCCCCCAGCAAAGCGGGGAGGAGAGAGAGCTTAAGAGTTAAGACCACAGAGTCTGGGGTTAAGCTGCCCGGGTTCAAATCCCAGCCCAGCCAACAACTTACGCAGAGTTAGCCGCCCCATGCCCCAGTTTCCCCATATGTGAAAGAGTTACTAATGGGAGACATGCAAACTGCCTTCTGCTGTTCACATAATAGTTCAATCAAAAATCCCGCAACGCTGACAAAGCGCTGACCACTGTAAGCTACTTCCAGGAAATGGCTTGGCTGTTTCTTACCAGGTTAAGCTCGCAGCCCACCCGACATCCCTCTCCTGGGTATTTACCCAGGCGACGTCGCACACACGCTAAGGTCCTGTGGGCAGTCTTTAGGAGCGGCTTCCCACGCTCCCAAACTGGGGACCGCCCAGGGCAGAGTCAGCAGCAGGAGGGGGGGCGTGTTCGGGGACAGATGGGACGTGGGGCTCAGCCGGGTCCGGGGGGGGGATGGCTGGAGTGGACGATGCTTTCAGGCAGAGGAGCCACGGCTGTGGAGCAGCCGAGAACACGCGCCGTGCAGTGGCTCGCCGAGCCCAGGGGCTGTGTGCCGTGTGACTCCCATATGCAACGTTCGGAGAGCCGCGGGGCAGAGAGCTGGTCGGTGCTTGCGGAGGGAGGAGGGCTGGCCACGGGCTCGAGGGGATTCGGGCTGATGAAACGATTTGGTTCTGGGTGTGTGTGTGTGGTGGACACACGACGTGTGTTTTGTCAAAGATCATAAAGCTGCACATGAAAAGGGTGAGTCATGCTACAGGGACATCATGCTACAGGTACATGCCACAGGTACATGCTACAGATACATCATGCTACAGGTACATCATGCTACAGGTACATGCTACAGGTATATGCTACAGGGACATCATGCTACAGGTACATCATGCTACAGGTACATCATGCTACAGGTATATGCCACAGGCACATGCTACAGGGATATCATGCTATAGGTACATGCTACAGGGACATCATGCTATAGGTACATGCCACAGGTACATGCTACAGGGACATCATGCTACAGGGACACCATGCTACGGGGACATCATGCTACAGGTACATGCTACAGGGACATCATGCTACAGGGACATCATGCTACAGGGACATCATGCTACAGAGACATCATGCTACAGGGACATGCTACAAGTACATGCTATAGGGACATCATGCTGCATGTGCATTATTAGGCCAGGCAAAGGAATGCACGTGCAAAGGCCCAGGGGCGTGAACTCGGGTCTGCGATGGTGTGTAGCCATCAAGAGAAGGAAGCAGCGGGCGCCGAGCTGGACATGTTTAGGCCAGTTTGTCAGTCTGTCCGAATGCCATGCAAACCCTTTGGTCCGTGGAGGGTGCAACTATTTTGAGCGGTCAATGAGTACCAGCGGAGTTTTGTGTCCGAGGTTGTGCTGTTGTCCGTGTAAAAGATGGATGCGACGGACCCTGCCCTCAGAAATGCTTTCATGCGCCCACCCCCACTTTTTAAAGAATTTTGAATTCATGACCAGTATTTAAAATCAGAGACCTTTTCATGGGACACACTCTGGCCAGTCCGCCTAAGCCCACCCCTGCCTGGGCCCTGCAGGTGTCAGGGGTGGCAGTGGGTCCCAGGAGCTCAGGGCCCCACCCCATGCCCAGCCTGAGCCGTGCAGGTGGCCCAGGCATCTGTATGGGTCAATGTCCCACGTGATCCTAATGTGCAGCCAGGCCCAGCAGCCACTGGCCTGGGCAGAGGCGGCCCGGGTGAGGGTCAGCAGGGGGGTGGAGACCAATGGGATGTGGGCTGAGGCAGGGCCGGGCAGACTCCAGCGTGACACAGGGACTGGACGTGGACGCCTGGGGTGTTTGCGAGGGGGCGAGGAGCCGGTGGGCCGGGGGAGGCGGACCCCGGCCCGAGGGCTGTGTGTGCAGCTGTCCAGCGCTGCTGCGACCCTGCGTTCTCTCAGCCTGGGGAGCAGGGGACAGTCCTAAGGGGAGAGCTTCCCCGGGGCCGTGGGCAGACGGGGCTCACTGAGCGGGGGCTCCTCTCGTCTGCCTGGCTTGTGGGTGCTCGGGACCCGCTGAGCGACTCTGCCCAGAGGAAAGTGGGGAAGAACCCTTCTCCGGGTCCATCACTGTCCTTCCTGTGCTGAGTGGGGCCAGGCAAAGACCACGTCCCATTTCCCAGATGAGCGAGGACAGGGAAGCCTACACTTAAGTGTCCACTACTTGCCAGGGACTTGATGTGGGTTTTCATACACATGACTCTCCCCTCTATGTATGAAGTGGGTTATCGTTCCCATTTCCCAGATGAGGAAACTGAGGCTTGGGACGTTTAAGGGTTTCGCCCAGGTACGCACCAGCTTAGAGCGGCAGAGTGGGTGGCTAAGCCCTACTGTGTCTGTGGGTGTTGGCTTTCTTACCCGCCCCGTCACCGTGACCTCGGCTGGGCACACGCACAGACTCACACACTTGCCACCTCTCACGACACCTTTATTGTCTGTGGTGCCCCCTCAGCTGCCTTCAGGCGCCTGGTGGAGTCTTCAGGGCTGTTCTGGCCTCCGCTGCTCCACGGACCCCCTCCCTCCCCCAGGCTGTGTGGTTGTTCTGTGACGGGGCGGGCGGGACCGAGGCCTCCCACCCTGAGGCCTCCCCCTAACCGCCCAGAGCACTCCCATCGCAGCCTTCTCGCAGGCAGGTCTCTGTCGCCTTTCGGCACGGGTCACGCGTTGTCCGCCACAGGCAGCACCCGGACCCACCAGAGGACAAAGCGGACACCAGGGAGCGTGTCTGGAAGATTCCGGGCTGCCGCTGCCGGGAACAACACTCGAAATTAGTGGGGAGCAGCCTTGGGCGATGCCCGGGACGCGGCTCCCTGGGCACAGCCGTCAGGAGAACGCTGTTGGCTGCCGCCGGCTGTGCGACCTCGCGGCCTGGGCCCCCGGACGTGCTCCTCGTGTCGTGTGAGGAGTGGTTGGTGTCGGTCCCTTCTGAGCCCCGCGTGGTCGGTGTGGCTGCAGGCGCCATCGCTCAGGATGGAGTCGCGGTAGCTGCAGTGGGTCTTCACAGAGCTGGCACTGGGCCCTGAGAACGCCCGTCCCAGGCGATGGCTCTGCTCTTGGTGGGTCCTGTTAGGGGCGGCCTGTCACTCACTGGTGTTCCAGGGCTGAGGCCATGGCCACGGGGGTTCTCACTGCAGGGGCTCAGGGCCGGTGCTCGGTATGGGTGGCGCCCGCTGTCACTAGAACTCACTGCCCACGACCCTCCTGCTGTCCTGCAGACGGCGCTGCTCCTCGCTGGTCCTGGCACAGCCAGTGTGCACGTCCCTCCTGGTTCTGGCAGAGCCCGTGGTGAAGTCACATCTGCGTTTCCCGAGGGCACTCGCGCAGAGGCACGGGCGTCTGGGCAGGCTGCTTCTCCTCCGCGACCTGGTTGCTGGCTTTGGCGCTGTCCCCGCCGCTGTCCCCGCCGCTGTCCCCGCCGCTGTCCCCGCTGCTGTCCCCCGCCTTGTCCTCCTGAGGGCCCGGGGTGCTCTGCGGCCCGCTCTGCGCCGGGCTGTCCACGCGGACGCTCTGGCAGCTGCCAGTGGCGTGGCTGGAGGGCAGGCTGCCCAGGGAAGTGCCCACGGTGAGCCCGCTCACCTGGTAGGTCAGGAAGCTGCTGCCCGGGCTGATGAAGCCGAGGCTGGTCAGGCTGCTGGCCCTGCTGTCGGGGGTGCTGCCGGGCAGGCTGGGCTCACGTTTCCCCTCCAGGCTGCCGGGTGCTGTCGGCTGGGCTGGCCGCCGGGCTCTTCAGCTGGTCGGGGTGGTAGGTGGCGCACACCTGGCTGGTCTGGGTGCCGACCGCTTGGGTTCCGAGCCTTCTGCTCAACGGCACGATGCGGCTGCCGCCCACCAGGCTGGCCTCGCTGTTCTCCTCGTCGCCCGAGTACCCGCTGCTCCGCTGGCTGTCGTAGCCGCTGTTCTGCAGGCTGCAGTGTCGCCTGCTCCGCACGCTGCTCCCCTTGCAGTCGCTGCTCTCGCTGCTGCTTCCGCTGCTCCAGGCGGGTCCCAGGTTACTGCCGGGGACTCTCAGGGGCTCCGGGGGGGCTCCTGTGTCATGGCGCGGCCGCAGGGGTGGCTGGTGCTCTAAGCAGGGTGTCTGTAGGCTTACATCTTGGCCCCGGGCATTCCAGCCACAAGAATCCTCTTTCCTGTCCTGGAGGAAAGCGGGGGGCAGCGGAACTGGCTTATCCAGAGGGGAGGAGCCCTGAGAGGCCTCTGGATGTTGGGTGTGCTGGTCCGGGGAGGGGAGGTTCAATGTATAAGGCTCCCTTTCAAAACAGAGCTCTCTGATAGGCTGGCCTGGTTCCCATGGAGATGGGGTTTGTGAGGTGCGGGTGTGGGGTGAGGCAACAATGGTCTCCTGGCACTGGTGACACTCATGGCCGGCTGGAGGGGGGCAGAGGAGCCCAGGCCAGAAGCAGTGAGGGTCACTTTCTGAGGGGCCACGGCCTCTGCCGGGCCGAGGCCTGGGCGGGCACCCAGCTGAGGACGCGTCTCTTTAGGACCTCGCTTCACCTCCGCAGCCTCCTGCTCCTGGCCGAGGCGGCAGAGAGTGAAGATCACAGCCGGGAGTCCAGCCTGAGTCCCTGTCAGAGCTGCGTGGCCGGCCCGGTCCCATGTCACTGCTCCCCTTTCTCACCTGGGCGCCCAGTCACGCTGGCCGCTTCCTCCTCCTGAGCTCTCCCCTGTGCGGGGGCCCTTGCGTGGTGGCTGTTCCACCACCCGGAATGCTCTTCCCTCAGCCCTTGTCCTTCAAGTGTCAGCTCAGGGGTCCCCAGGCCCCTCAAGAAGGCCCTTCTGTTATTCTTCATGCCCCTCCCCTCTCCAGGGGCGCCACCTACAACGTCCAGTTACTTTTATGGATTGGTTACGCACTGCCGGTTCCCTTCGCTAGAATTCAACTCTGTAAGGGGGGAGGGATGGGATTCTCTGCTCCGCCCCCGGTGCCCAGCCTAGTGCCCAGCACGGTGCCTGGCACACAGTGGGTGCCTGGAGGGCATCGCAACCACCTCGGGAGCTTTAACACACACATTTGGGTTTTCTCAGTCAGAGGCTCCCCGTGGCTGCCCATCGGAGTTCCCGGGGTGCCTGGGTCACCCCAGGTGCTGGGATGAGGCTCTGGATCAGAGTTTTAAGGGCCTCTGCAGGTGGCTGCCCTGCACCCCTGGTGCCAGACTGCTGTGCTTCGGGAGCGGCTGGCCGGCCGTACTTTCTGTGGGCGATTCTCTGTGTGAGCAGCTGAGGGGCCGCAGGGAGGACACCCACCGGGCACCTAGCAGACACTCAGCAGATGTTCATTGAATGACTGACTGAAGAAGCTCACTGACCCTGAAGGTTTTTGAGGGCTTTGGGAATTAGTTGACACTGTATGCAAAATTTTCCATGAGCGATGTGCATGCTTTCTCCTCCCCCAGGGAGGAGTCATAGCTTTCATCCAGTTCTTGGGGTGCTCATGGTCCTCAAGAGATCAAGAAGCAGAAGATTCACACGACTCCTGCCCTGGAGTTGGGAGTTGGGTGGCCCTGGCGCTTGGCTGGACTGTGACCCACTGGAAGGGGCTGCTGGCGCTGTTTGGGACGTGGGGTGGGGGAAGGAGGCACTCATCGGACAGCAGGGTGTCGCTCAAGTGTCCCGGGCTCTGCAGCCTCAGTTTCCCCATTTGTAAAGG
>PVJC01034647.1:0-18692 GCA_004026665.1 Murina feae | reverse complement strand
CTTATTTTTTATTTCAATATTGATTTATGTTTTTAAATAGGAAAATTCACACAGTTAAATAGGATTTACACAGTTTGAAAATTATGTTAGGCAGTGAAACATTCTCCTGCCCCTCTTAGCCCTTCATCCTGTTTCATTACCTGATCATAGGAGTAGTTTTTTTTTTAATATCCTGAATTAAAAATTTTAAAACTTTTATATATAATAAAATGCAAAGATGCTTTTCCCCTGCATTTCTTATCATAATTAATGATATATCCCTAGAGACCCGGAGCATGAAATTCATGCATGGGTGAGGGTCCCCTCCGCCCGGCCTGCACCCTATCGCAATTCGGGACCTCTGGCTCCTAACTGCTCACTTGCCTGCCTGCCTTCCTGATCCCCCACACCACTCTACCTGCCTGCCTGATCACCCCTAACCACTCATCTGCCTGCCTGATCACCCCTAACCACTCTGCCTGCCTGCCTGATCATCTCTGCCTTGCCCTCCCCCCTGCCCCCCCGCAGTAGCTTCATCCAGAAAAATGTCTGGAAGGTAGTTCGGCTGTCTGGTGTAATTAGCATATTACACTTTTATTATTATGGATAGCCTCTGTTTTTCTAGTGGCTTCTCTACTTGAAAATTTTTGCATCTTATATATAAAGATAGTCATTTTTTATTTATTTTAATACAACTTATTTAACCCGGTTTTCTATTAATGGTCATTTAAAACATTGTCAATATTTTTCTATTACAGATAATGGTTTAATGAATATACATTACAGTTGAATATACATTATATTTTGGGGCAGGTACTAGGATGTCTGAAGCATATATTCCTGTAAATGGAATTACCAAGGTGAAGGGCATATGGATTTATAATTTTGATAGATCTTGCTAAATTTTCCTCTATAGAGATTGTACTAATATATATCATTACAAGCATTTAATGAGATTACTATTTCCCCACACCCTTGATAATAAAATTGCTATCAAACTGTCAGGTCTTTATTGAGCCTCTATATATTTAGATTCTGTGGTTCGCTTATTGTGGTTCGCTTTGCACATTTAAAAACCCTTTCTATCTCATTTACAGTGAATTGTTTGTTCATATCTTTTGCCCATAGCTTTCCTGGTTGTTCATTTTCATATCCATTTATAGACATACATATTGGGGAGATTAATCATTTTTTCTACTCTGTTCATTGTAAATATTTTTCCACTTTGTCATTTACTTTGTGAGTTTATCATTATGTTAGCCCTAAGATTTTAGTTTAAATATTGTGGTATATTTATCCATTTTTTCTTTTATGGCTTTTGGAATTTGTGTAATAGTTAAAAACAAGGTTCCTTATTCTGAAATTATGAAATAGTATATTTCTCAATTTTCTTCCAGTATCATGTGGTATTTATTTCATGTTTATATCATTGACTCTCTGGAAATTATTGTGTTATAAGGTGTAAAGTATGGATCCAATTTTATTTTTCTGAAATAGCAAGTGGTGCTGCACCAATATCATGTGTTTCTTTTTCATTTGAGATTCTACCTTTTGCTTATTAAGTCAATTCATTCAGCAAATGCTGAGTATGTGTCAGGCATTGCTGTGGTCACTGGTAATTCAGCAGGGCATAAAACATGCAGAACGTTCTGCCCTTGGAGTGCTTATATTCTAATGGTGCAAAGAGCACTCAGAATTGTAAAGTGACACATGATAGGACTATTCCTCAGTGCTAAGGAGGAAATAAGGCAAAAAAGAGGACAGATTTCTGAAGGAGATAGGCCCATGTTATTTTAAACAAGGTGGAATGCTTCATGGAAATGGTGGCATTTGAGAATTTTAAAAATATCGTAAGGAGTGAGGCTTTGGTGTATAAAGGGAAAAAAGAACCCCAAGATGGGGCAACAGTCTCCACAAAAGTCCTAACCTGGAGCTTACCTGGCTTATTCTCTTTGTGACCAAAGCACAATGGGCAAGGGGAAATCGCAGAACATAAGATCAGATGTTTGCTTGGCTCCCAGGTCATGAGAATTCTGTGCAGGAATCTCTCACTTTACTCAGAGTAAGATGGGAAGTCAGGATGGGTTTTGAGCACAAACATGACATGATTTGGCTTACATTTTTTA
Organism: Murina feae; assembly: GCA_004026665.1. Taxonomy (NCBI): domain Eukaryota; kingdom Metazoa; phylum Chordata; class Mammalia; order Chiroptera; family Vespertilionidae; genus Murina; species Murina feae. The sequence goes on along the minus strand of PVJC01034647.1, from coordinate 16,587 downwards.
AAATTACCCTGGCTGCTGAATAAAGAATAGATTGAAGAAAGTAAAGGCAAAGTGGGACGTTCATTTAGGAAGCTGTTACAATTATCTGGGTGGGAAATGATTTGGAATAGAGTTGTAGTTTGCTCTGAATGTGGTGTAAGACACAATATAGAGGCTACTAGAATTGAACTTAATTTGTTTTTGTCCATATTGCTTTCAAGGCCTCTTGCTATAAGGATTTTCACTTACATTTGACCGTGTCTGTTGATTTGGTATAGAGTTTGCTTTGATATTCCTGGGAGTAATGGTACTCTCTTCAATACCCAAAGTGGCTGATCAGGTGTTAGACCTTCTGAGTAATTGTCAACAGTTTGCCTTTAATATTCTTGTGTTATAGTTCAGATAGCTTCCAAGTGATGGCTGGGTGGTAGTCTTAGATTATGTCTTTCACCGAAGTCCATTTATCTTTAGTCAGTTGTGTTTAGGCAGCATTCAATGCAATGCAAGTAGCTTTCTCAGCAGACTATGTTTGCAAACGTCATCGTCACATGGATTGTACATCCACCAGCAGTTCACATTTGTACTACAGTTTGTCTAGCTCATTAATACTCCATAATAAAGGCAAATTGGTTTTGTTTTCCTCTGTAGAGGCATATTAAAAATAAAGTCCAAGCTTCAATAGTGGTAGCACAATCAGCAGTGGTAGCACATTCAGTCAGCGAAGATATCAAGGAAAAGAGAAAAACAATGTGACTTTCTTACCTAAAGTAAGGATCTAAGCACCAAGGACTTTCACTGCCAGTCAGGAACACCAAGTTTAGAAATGACACTGTGTAGCATAACTGCCTGAACTAGCTGTCCTCTGAGAAGACCAAGTTTTGTTTGTTTTGTTTTTTTCTTTCCTAGTCTGAGTTATTATTTCAATTGTAAAATCTGGGTGAATACACACTATTCTTGGCCATTTCCTTTCCTTGTTGAATCCAAGTGAATAACTGTGTTTATCTACTTGTTCAGGCATGTGGTAGACAGACTTCTAAGGTCGACCCCAAGAGTCCAAAATTCTGGAGTGCCAGCCATTTTCTCAGTCAGTCAAACACTAACCTAGGTACCTCTGCAGAGGGACATGAAAGCTGTGATTAAGGTGGCAAATCAGTTGACCTGAAGATAGGGAGGTTAGTAAACTTGGCTTAATCACATAAGCCTTTTAAAAGCAGAGTGTTTTTCTATCTGGTGGTAGAAGAGGAAGTCAGAATTTTTTTAAAATATATTTTATTGATTTTTTACAGAGAGGAAGGGAGAAAGATAGTTAGAAACATGAATGAGAGAGAAACATCGATCAGCTGCCTCCAGCACACTCCCCACAGGAGGTGAGCCTGCAACCAAGGTACATGCCCTTGACCATAATTGAACCTGGGACCCTTGAGTCCGCAGGCTGACGCTCTACCCACTGAGCCAAACCGGCTAGGGCGAGGAAGTCAGAAATTTAAAGCATGCAGAGAATTCTAAAGGAGGGCGATTCTCTTATCTCACTTGGAAGTTGGAATGGGCCAAGCAGAAAGGGACTGAGAGTACCCTGTGAGAACTGAAATCAGCCCTTTTCTGACAGTAAGTAAGAGAATGGGGACTTTGATTTTACACCTGCAAAGAACTGAATTCTGCCAACTGCCTGCATGAGCTTAGAAGAGGCTCAGACTCCAGATGAGACCATAATTTTCAGATAACTTGACTTAAGTCTTGTGAGACACTGAGTGGAGAATCCAGCCAGGCTATGCCTAACCTTCTAGCTTATAAAAATTGGGGATTCTATATTTATAGCAATTTTAACTCAGCAATAGGAAACTGAAATAGAACTCAAGTGCTCAAAGCATCCTCACCAAGACAAAAGAGCAGGATGGCAAAGAACTAGCAAGCTTTTTTTTTTTCCAGACAGAACACTAATAAACAACATTCTAGACATGTAAACTCTAGATTCCAAGAGGTTTAAGAATGCTTGGAATGTTCACCTGGCAGAGGAGTGCAGGAGCAGACCTCATCCTTGTCTCTGCTCTTCCCATCTTCTTCATGTTCTGAAGTTCAGTATGAGTTTTGGTATTGGCCCATCTACTCTATTGCTATAAGGAGCAGCCACCTCACTCCGCTTGTCCCACTGGTTTGTGTAACTGTTTCAGTTTCTTAGCCTTCAGAAGTAATGCATACACATATGAGTATCTTCCCAGAGAACCCGGCCTGCTATTTGCTGGTTACCAGAAGTGTCACTGCCTGGGGTTTTACTTTTGTGCCATATCCTCATGTCATTTAGATCATTTGTTTGTTAGTCTCTTACAGCATCTACCAGCAGCTATTGTTCTGTCCCCTCTGAATCTCCAGCACCTTGCTGCATTTTGGACTATGGATTCCCATGACTGTGCAGTCCTCTTCTAGGATTTAAGCCTGTGACGCCTCAGTGGCCACTCCTGAGTATATGGGGCTAATGGACACTATGATCACACTGTCCAATCTTGAATTACTGGACACTTGTTTATTAGGCTTATTGGCAATCTTTCATTTTTCCAGATGAAAAAGCTTTCAAATCCTGGGGTAATCCAGTAAACTCTATGACTTCATAAACATGAAACCCCACATCATGCACCAACTCATGCACATAAAACGAAGGTCTTATCACGGTGTAAACGTGAGTGGAGAAGTAACAGAACACACAATGTCCTCAACCCTTGTTTTTCCTCACCACAGCTGTTCTGCATGCACCATGCCAATGTAAGTACCAAGAAGCACCTGCCTCTGCCAGCAAGCAGGACTGGGACAGGAGCACCACAGGGACAAGAGCAAGCCATCCTGGCTGTGATTCATATGCATAGGTGAGCATAAGGAGGGGTAGGGAACACCATTCTCATCCTCCACTTCAAGTAATGAGAACTATCCTATATAATAAAAGTGTATTATGCTAATCAACCAAACTGCGGAACCACTGGTGGGTGAGGGGCGGGCAGGGCCAGAGAGCAGGTGGCACCAGGCCCGTCAGCCAAGGCACATGCCAGCAGGCAGAGGGAGGGGACAGTGATGGGAAGGGGCAGTGACCGGCAGTGTGGAGGGGCAATGGGGGGGGGGGCTTGTCCCATTGGTCTTTGTGACTGTATCAGTTTCCTAGCCTTCAGAAATAATGCATACATGTATTAGCATCTTCCCAAAGAACCTGGCCTTTTCTTTTCTGGTTACCAGAAGCGTCACTGCTTAGGGTTTCACTTTTGTGACGTATCTGAGAGAGGCATATTCAGAGGGAGACCAGACTGCGAGAGGGTGCAGGCCAGGCTGAGGGACCCCCCAGAGTGCTCCATGGGCATTATTACAAAGAATCAAGTCAAGGGCCAAGGGCACGCACACAGGGGCCCAGGTAGCTGCTTCTCTGTGCAGAATGAGGTCATCTCACAACAAGGGTGGTGTCTCTCTGCAGATGGACCAGCTGTGCCAGCTCTGCTCAGCTGTTCCCAAAATGAAAGTGGGAAATAGGCTCCCGCCTAGACAGGTTTTTGTCATCACAGAGAGACTCATGTATCATACGTGTGTTGACATTATTTCCTACATATTCTGTTTGGTTCCTCTCTTTTAAAAAGGAGATACTTAAGAAGGTGTTTTAAATTTCTAAACTTTTTAAATGGTTTAATCCTTAATTTCTAATTATATTCTATTTTGGTTAGAGCATGGTGTGTGTGTGCTATTTCGGCTTTGGAAGGTCTTCTTTGGTACTCACTAAATCAGTGGTTCTCAACCTTCCTAATGCTGCGACCCTTTAATACAGTTCCTCATGATGTGGTGACCCCCAACCATAAAATTATTTTCGTTGCTACTTCACAACTGTTGCTCCTGTTATGAATCGTCATGTAAATATCTGATATGCAGGGTGGTCTTAGGCGACCCCTGTGAAAGGGTCGTTTGACCCCCAAAGAGATCGCGACCTACAGGTTGAGAACCGCTGCACTAAATGAAAGATTTTAGTAACTGCTGCATAGCCAATTGAGAAGAAGAATTATTTTTAAAATTTAGGATATGTTAGATTGCCCTGACTTGATGTTTTCAGCTGGAAATAATGTTTTATGAGATAACACAACCAGCTGATGGCGCTGGGCAATTGGGGCCAGCGCCGGGTGCCAGCAGTGGTGTGACTGGCGGCTCCAGGGCTGCAGTGGGTGTGACTGGGGCCAGTGTCAGCAGCAGGTGTGAGTGACAGGCAGGACTGCGGTACGTGGGAGCAAAGAATTTTCAGTGACCACTCCAATGGTCAGAGGCTCACTCTGATGACAGCGGCCAGGGGCACTGCCTCGGTCTGGTGCCCCCACTCACCTGCTCCACCATCTTGCTGTGGCCAATGCACAGAATGTTTTCTTGTGCAGCCCCTGGTGGCCAGGGCATGTCATAGTGACTGGTTGTTCAGTTGTTCCGCTGTTTGGTCTATTGGCATATTAAGGTTTCTATACCAATAAAAGCCCAGGTGGCCCCGCACACTCAACATCGTCACAATAGGGCCATCACAAGATGGCTGCCACAAGAGCCACAAGCACGGTGGAGGCCTGGGGGTCCCTCGGCTCCTTGCAGCACAGAGGAGGCCGGTCCTGGCATGTGGAGGAGGTGCCTCTCAAGCAAGGAGGCAGATTTCTGCAGGGGAGGGAAATTGTGGGCAATCAGGCTGGCAGGGTAACTGTTAGGGGGTGATCAGGCTTACAGGCAGAAGCAGTTAGGGGCAATCAGGCAGGCAGGCAGGAGAGCGGTTAGTAACCAGTGGTCCTGGATTATGAGAGGGATGTCTGATTGCCAGTTTAGGCCCACTCCCCATGGGCAATGAGACTAACCTGTCAGTCGGACATCCCCCGAGGGCTCCTGGACTGCGAGAGGGTGAAGGCCTGGCTGTGGGGACTCCCCTCCTCAACTGCATGAATTTCATGCACAGGCCTCTAGTCTTCTATATATATAAAAGCCTAAGCGATCTTTACAACCGAACAACCAGAATGACCAGAATAACTGGTCAACCAGTTGCCAAGATGCACACTGACCACCAGGGGGCAGACCCTCAATGTAGGAGCTGCCCCCTGGTGGTCAGTGCGCTCCCACAGCTAACCTCCCATGGCCCTTCCCCACCCCCCCACCCCCGACCATCTGGCCAACCTCCTGCGGTCCCTCCCCCCAGCTTGCCCCAGAAAGGCCTTGATCTCCAGCCAGGTGGAGGGAACCCACCTGTGCACGAATTCATGCACCAGGCCTCTAGTCTTGTAATAAAAAACAATGATTTGGAAAAGTGATATTCCCCTCCAAGATTCTTCTCAACATGTGGTTTCTACTTTGAACCACCACCTTCCTAACCTGTTTCCCAATTTCTGCCAGCATGGGGCTGAGGCAACACCATTAAAACTCCTATGGCTCTGTAAATAAGAGTTTAAAAGGGCTACATTTTGCCCTGCTGGCATGGCTTAATTGTTGAGTGTCAACCTATGAACCAGGAGGTCATGAGTTGATTCCTGGTCAGGGCTTATGTCCTGGTTGTGAGCTTGATCCCCAGTGGGGGATGTGCAGGAGGCTGATCAATGATTCTCCCTCATCATTGATGTATCTATCTCTCTATGCCTCTCGCTTCCTCTCTGAAATCAATAAAAATAAATAAAAAATATAAGGGCTACATTTTCACAAACAGGTCAAAACATGGACATATAAAAATTCATGCTCCTTTTTACCTTAATGACATAATACATTTAAACTTTAAATATTAAGCAACTTTTAAAATAATTTTGCATCTCATTATTTGTAATTCTCTTCTTCCAACCTTCAAAGTCTTAATTTTCTTCAACGATGGCATATCAATATTGTCTTTTCAGAGTAGAATTTATTTTTCAGAGCCGTTTTTTCCATATATAATAGCTTAAATGTACTGAGGTCTTACTACTTGTCAAACAATATGCTCAGCATTTGTTAGTTTTAAACTTTTAACATCCTCACCACAATCTAAAGAAATCTATGCTATTATCATGGACTTTATTTTACAATCAACAACTGAGGTACAGAGAGATTAAGTAATTTTTCAAAAAGTTTATGATACAATGAAGCTAGAACTTAAACTTAGGACTATCCAATTGTAAAATCTAGACTTTTCATTCATTCTACATGTCATCTCTCAGAAAGGAAATATTTAATTCATGAGCAGTCTAAATATGTGTTCAAATTGATAATATGAGATAGGTGCAGGTTCTGAAGGTAACCACTCCAGAGAAGAATATATTCTTGTATGTAAATAGTTTGGTGGATTTATTAAAATATTGATATGGATTATTTAGAAATATATTTTTTAAATATTTAAAAGTTATAAGAAAGCTTAGCATTTCAAGTGCAATAAATCAAGACCTGTTAAGAAAATAAGTTGCATCTGGTGAGTTTGGAAGACTGTGAGGCCGATATTTATTTCTCCTCTTGTTTATTAGGTTATCAGCTGTGATGGTTTTATATCTGCACTGTACTAGAAAACAAATTTTATAAAATACTCCCATTACCGAGGGGTTAATCTATTTAAAAAGTTAAATCAGAATATTTTCCAGAAAGGTGTGCCTGCTTTTGTTATAGGGTTAAAAGAATAGCAAATATTGAGAAAATGTCTATACTTGCAAATAGCATGTTTGGTAAGTTTAATTCTTAAACAAAAGGAAGAAAAAAGTATAAGATGTTAGCTAAAAAGAATGTTGTATTACAAACAATTAGTTTTCCTAATCATTAAAGTCATGGAAACAAAATTTAGATAGAAAGACTATTAAGTATTGTGCTTATTAGTTAATTGATACAGCTATCAAGATAAATCAGTTTAGTCTTATTGTTATATTTTTAAAAGGTAGGTATTTATTTATTTTGGAATATACTAAATTTGATATAACGTAAATATAAAGGTAAAGATACTTCATTATAATTATGATCTGACTGGGTAATTCTTAATTATACACTGTCTTTTTCTAAAATTCGTTTTATAAAAATTCTAAATAGAATATTTTTTGTGATTATTTTTAATCTAAATGTGCCTGAAAGTGTAGTGGGTTGTCAGTATGGAAACAGGGCTCTCAGATGACAATAGAAAGGCACTTTTTTTTCTTTTTAAGATTGTGTTGGAGGAGGTAAATTTTGAATAGAAGAATAAGTTACTGAATATGTCAATCAAAATCATTCCACACTGAGTACAAGTGATATCTTTAGGCACACAGAGGTAACTTGGTGCCAAACTCAGCTTTTGTTTGCCGTGTGCAATTATCGAGGTTTTCTATCCCTGTCTTAACTGGAATTGATTGTATGTAAAATACATCACAGATTACGGTGATTTGTTTAAAATATATTTTTCAGAACAAACTTCATGTATTGCTAGCTAATATAAGAACATTTAAACTATTTGCATAATACATGTATCTGTAATGAAACAAAATTCTATATAATAAAAAGTTAGTATGCTAACTTGTCCATTAGGCTGTCTGAGTCATGACCAGTGAAGGCTTGTGCACGCACAGGAGCTGGGGGGGCAGGGATGGGGCAAGGCACACCCAGGCCTGTCCAGCGCTAGCATCCCGCCCAGCTCTGAGGTGACGCTGCCTGCCTGTGTCCCTGACCTGGGACATGGCACGCCCCCCCTCCCCCGACCCCCAACCCCCCTCCACCCAGCACAGAGCTGCTTCGGTATCTCCATGAACTTTGCAAACGACCCAAGGAGGAAACCAAGAGGGGAGAGGTTGGGAGCTGTGGATTCCCAGCACTGTAGTCACTTGAAAACAGCCCCGCTTGGAATGCGAGGCAGCTGTATGTTTAGCGGAGAAGTGAGGGGTTGAACATCACCGTTGCTGGGCTCCAGTTGGTCCGGGGCCCAGCGTCCACCACGAGAAGAAAAAAACAGAGGGAGGGACCCAGAGGATGGGAGGACAATCAAGGAAATGTGTCTAGACTTTCCCTCAACCTTCTCCCTCTTTCTGCTGCCTACGAAAGCCCCAGGCCTAGCCACAGGTCTGTCTCCACCTTTCAGTCCCCTTCTCCAACCACAGAGGAAAGGAATAAGAAAGGAGAATGGCCCTAAGTGGCTTGGCTCAGTGGATAGAGCATAAGCCTGGGGACTGATAGGTCCCAGGATCGATTGGGTCAAGGGCATGTACCTTGGTTGCGGCACATCCTCAGTAGGGGATGTGCAGGAGGCAGCTAATTGATGTTTCTCTCTCATAGATGTTTCTATCTCTCTATCCCTCTCCTTTCCTCTCTGTAAAAAATCAATAAAATATATTTTAAAAAAAGAAAGAAAGGAGTCTGTTCTGCCTCCAGAAAGTATCTATATACCTGATCAGCCAGTCGCCTCTCACAGAGGGAGGCCAGACTGCAGTTTAGGCCCGCTCCCCCTGGACATCCCATCCCCCAGTAGCACATCCTGAGGGCTCCCAGACTGTGAGGGGGGACAGGCCGGACTGAGGTCCCCATCCCCTTGCACGAATTTTCGTGCACTGGGCCTCTAGTAAATTATAGAATTATATTTCCTTAAACATTTATGAATGTTGCTTAAAAATAACAAGTTGGTACACTGTGGGCTTGTAGTTTGCATCTCTACCTTTTGAACCATGGACAATCATTGCTAGATAGTTGTATCTGAAAGAAAAAGTTTGTATTTATTTCTTTGCAATTTCTTGTTTTAATGAATTGGTAATGTTTGCGGTACCCACTGCTGTTGTAGACCTGACAGAATTCTCAACTCATTTAGCTACTGTCTCAATAGGCAAACAGCACCTGGTGGGAGTGATGATTAAAAAGTAACAACAGAAACAGAACAGAAGTGGAAAAAACAAACCCATAATGGGAACTTTATTGGTGATGGGCTCTCCTGTCACTTCAGGAAACAGGGCTTTAATTGTACAATATCTTTATTGCATGATAGCCATTCAATAAACTCTAGGAGGCACAATCCTGAGAATGAATAGTAGAAAACCATGCTTCTCAAACTGTGAGGTGTTACTCATCAGGAAAAATCTGAGGTAATTATTTCACACAACTGATACGGAGTGGGGCGATAAAGAAGAGGATCATACATAATGATTACACAGTTGTGTACTTAATACACGAGTATTTTCTGCCTTTCTGATTCATAATTCCAGAATATTATAATTAAAGAGAAAACTAAATCTGGGGTTGTCTCTTAGATAAACTGTGCATTTTGGAATACATCTCAGAAACAAAGAAATTACTGACTTTATTTCTCATGCTATCCTAACATTGGAGCCACACTTTAAAAATATATTATATTGCAAATTAAAAAAAGATGTTTGCAGTTTGAAGCTCATTTTCCTGTTCCAAAGAGATAGAGAATGTGCAGTAACTAGCATTTCTGTTGAAAATGTAGATCATTTTTCCAAAGGGACAAAAGAACAATGAATTTTAGGATCAAAATAGTCTAATTTTCAAAGTGATCCTCACATTGCACAATAGATAGAGACAAATAACTTTTGACTAAATGTACTTGAAGTGTGTGAATGTCGACATCTGTTCTTGAACGTGGAGAAATACATATTGTGAACATCTTATAAAGAACACTTGTCTTCTTTCTATGAAGCCTAGAATAACAACTTCCTTATTTAGATAGTTTATCAATAAACTTTAACACAGTGAAGTGATTGCATTTGTCTTTCAGACCTCAATAAATTCATAGTGATTTATTTTAATACTTTAAATATTTGAAGTATTTATACTATCAAAGGCTGCCTCCAATCTCATTAGTTCACATTCAAATCCTCTCACTAAGTAAAGGATAAACATAGAGAAAAATATATATAAAATAATGTAATTTCAACATGATTGAATCAGGTTTACAATTATAGTCTAAGGATCATAAAAGCAAAATAAAGTGATTATGCACACCCTCTATCCCCATACAAACTTTTTCATATGACAGAGCAGAAAGGGGTCTATTGTTGTACAGGACAAAAAAAAAATGGTTTCTATAGGAACAGGAAATCATGTAAAAGCTTTCAAAACAGCTCCCTTCTTTATGTAAAAGTTTCTTTCCAAGCCTTTGCTTGCAGATGAGCGTGCATGAAAAATCAGCTATTGCCTCTTCCCAAGTTGACAGGTAAACTTAAGCGGGGAGAGAAAGATGCCATCGGGTAGCAGCATCTGCATCACTCAGGGATGCTTGCAGCTCAGAAGTGATTTGTATCAGTCTGCTCCCAAACTGAACAACCTTTTAAGTAAAACTGTATTTAAAAAAGAGAAAAATAGCCCTAACTGGTTTGGCTCAGTGGATAGAGCATCAGCCTGCGGACTCAGGGGTCCCAGATTCCATTCTGGTCAAGGGCATGTACCTTGGTTGCAAGGCACATCCCGAGTAGAGTGTGTGCAGGAGGCAGTTCATCGATGTTTCTCTCTCATTGATGTTTCTGACTCTCTATCCCTCTCCCTCCCTCTCTGTTAAAAACCAATAGAATTTTTTTTCTTTTTTAAAAAAAAGGAGAGAAAAATAGAATATCTTTGACCTTTGTTTTCAGTGATACATGTAGGGTGTGGAGGAGGGGATTGGGAGGTCAATGCTTCTGAGTACTTACTTGCTTGAGGTCGAAGACCATTGGAGGTAGCAGGAGTGTTTTGAGTGAAACACAACCTAGCTGGTGGGATAAATGGCGATTTAATATGCCTTAACTGTAGGGAAGTTAGTGGACATATGTCAAGCTAAGTTAATGGTGGAAATGGAAAATAGTTTAAGGTAATTTCCTAAATGGTGAGCTATAGTAGGCCTAGATTTGCATAAATTGCAAAATGCATTAAAAGGCTCTTTATTTTTTGGCTACATACTTTTTTTTTCATGACTACCTTTGAATCTTTTAGAAAATTAATAGCTGAAAAATTATATCCATGCAGTGTGGACCCTGGGAACTACTTGGGAAGAGTAGTAGAATTAAGTGGACTTCTGCATTTAAGCTAGATTGTGCAGGGCCTTTATTTCTTCATGTTTAATTTGCCATAAGGTCAAAAGTATATTTGAGGAAAAAATATCAGAAATGCTAGATAAAGGGAGTATTTTAGGGGAAAATATAGGCCATATGAATTTAGAGTAGAGATTACACTTGATATTAACTGATACAAATGCTGTTGAAGGTAAAGGGAGGAAGAGTGCCAACCAGTGAGGAGCAGGGAGCTTGATTGACACCCAGTCCCACAGGCATACAACCTGCTTGAAATAACACTGACAGCTCAATGAAGGGCTTAACAGTAGGAACTGGTGTGATTTTACTATCTACCAGAGGAAAATTATGGCATTCAGACCAGCTAGTAGATACAATCATCGTCTGTATCCAATGTTAAATATATTTTATATTACTAGATATGAAGAGTGAAAATTTTATAAAGTCACATATTCTTTCATCTTTCCATATATGCATGGAAATATATAAAATCGAAAGTAATGCCTTCGATTTATGTATCAATTAGACTAATTAGTACTTCTAATAAAGGCAATATGATAAGTGTACAGGCAATATAGTAGAGAGACAACTGGGGCTTTGTCAAATGTGAACTCTATTAGTATAGATAATTCTTCTCTCTGTTTTCCATACTAGCTAAAAACTCTCAACTTTACTAAGAAAAGTAGAAGAGAGGGGAAAAAGACAACAACATTTAACATTCAACGAAACAGCTTGAATGACAAATGTGTTGCAGCTCTAGCACAAAGGCTACCTTTGAGTTGAGAATCTGAAATGCTCTTTTGAGGTCGCCTCATTCTAAAGAGAGTGAACAGGCAAAACTTCTGGCATGCTGTATTGTCAAAATGAAAAGTAAGAAAGACACAAGCACTCACCATTACAGCTACAATGCATTTTGTACCTGAAGTATAATAAAGTATTTCCTTCTTTCTATCCCACAAAGGGACAAACAGGCTCAGAGGGGTTTTATCTCATTCATGAAGAGCATGTTAAAGAAGGATTATTAGAAAATATAACCAACATTTGGTTGACTTTTTCATTTTGTAGACCAAGTGATACAATCCTACTTTATGGTCTTAACTAAGGCTGCAGGCCCCAGTTACTAGAGAAAATTTAACTAGATCTTAGCTCTTTTATTACCTACTAGTGGCCCAGTGCACAAATTCATGCACATTCTCTAACTGCTTTAAAGAGAATTAATTAGAAGAAATATTTTAATATCTATTCACCCTTTCTCTATAATAAAAGTGTCAGAGATTAAAGAAAAGTAGTAAAATGCATATGAAAATAATATATAAATTTATTAATAATAAATAACAACATGATATAACAACAAAGATGATATAAAAACAATAATATGATATAAAAACAACAAAAAAATGATATAAAAACAGCAAAAACAGCCCTAATTGGTTTGGCTCAGTGGATAGAGCATCGGCTTGTGGACTCAAGGGTCCCAGGTTTAATTCCGGTCAAGGGTATGTACCTTGGTTGCGGGCACATCCCCGGTAGGGGGTGTGTAGGAGGCAGCTGATTGATGTTTCTCTCTCATAGATGTTTCTACCTCTCTATTCCTCTTTCTTCCTCACTGTAAAAAAATCAATAAAGTATATTTTTAAAAAAGAGCAGGTCTTCTCAGCCCCGGATTCATTTGGAAGGTCATCTGGATGGTCATTCCACTGTTCGGCTGTTCAATCAATTTGTGTATTAAGCTTTTATTATTATAGATATTCTTGGCAAATTAGGGGATAGGAAATAAATTTAGAAGAGATGATCAGAATTATCACCATGGCCTGACTATCCAAAATACTCTTCAATAGGCTCTGTCCCTTCTTACATATGTAAATTCTTCCTGTTGACTATGGTCAGCTTCCAGTAACCCAGCTCACTGCAGTCCTCTTTGAAACAATTAATGCAACTTCACAGCTGGGGCAATGGGCTGTTTCTTTAGTCAGATATTACTTATAATTACTTACTGGTGTCACTTATAATTTCTCTAACTGCTTTGAAGCCAGAGACATAAAGAGATACCAATTCCAGATTACTTTGTTAAGAACTCCTACCCAAAGATCTAGTTTACTCTTTGGCTCCCTTAGCTCTTCTAGTGGTGGAACACCATTATAAAGCCTTGTTAAAAAAAAAAAAGCCATTTGATTCTATTTTGTGGGAAAATTACTTACCTGCTTCATTTTTTATTGCTTGATTTTATTTTTATTACAGAGAAGCATAGCTGCCACATTTTAAGTAGTATTTCAACTTAAATGTGCCAGCCTTGATTTTTAATATTATTGTTAAACATTCAGGAAAAGGAAAAAAAATGTTCCCACAAGCTTGTTTAAAAAAAGTATGATGTTGTCTTTAATTTTCAATTTTCTTCAGTATTATTCATTTTCCAGGAAGATTGATAATATTGCATCACTGTGTATTCTTCTACACATCTCATAAAGTGCCTTCACATAGTAACTGATTTGAGTGTTACAATGGTTTGCCAAGGTGAACAGGTCAGTCATCATCATTCACGTCAGAGATGCATAAACCGAATTTCAGTATTGGGCTTTCCAAAAGTCAGAGCGAATGCAAGGACTAGGGCTTTCAAGCCTGGGTCTTTTGACTTTATGCCATTATGCATATTGCTCTAAACAACACAGGAACAAAGGGGATCAGAAAAATGTGTTTGGTTTTTTGTTTCTTTGTTTTTATTTGTTTGTTTTTAATCCTCCAGGTGTTTATTATTTTAACCTTGTAGTTAATATCTTGAGAAAAATGGCATCATTACTTCTTATATATGATGCATCTTTTTTTGAAAATTGTCCTTTGTCCTTTGATTTTATGTTTTTCTTTATTTCAAGGAGAGGGGAACCTCATAATATGCAGTTAATGTTCACTACAGTTGAAAGACAAAGGTTATAAATCAAATAATGATAAGGAGCAAAATCATTTCACACTGAAAATACCAGAGAATGAGCTTAGTTATTGAAGAACTAGTAGCCCATCACGTGGTATTGCACACAGTAGGCCACCTGCTGCTTCCATGGCAGGCAGGGGTGAGCAGCCGGTGCCCATGGGAGCCGGGAGGGAGCCTCACCACTTCCGTGGGAGCCGGGAGGGAGCCACGCTAATTCTGAGGGAGGTGGAGGGGGGAGCTGCACTGCTTCCGAAAGGGGCAGGCCTGCCATCTCCTCTCTGGGCCTGCACTCGGCTGCCGAGGCTGCAGGCTGGCCACCCTGTCCCTGTCCGTGTTCACTCCAGCCCTGGGGGGCTGTCCTGAGCCAGGGCACAGCAGCTCACCAGGCCCTCTGTTTCTGTCTTTGCTCTGGGCCTCACCTGTGCACTCAACCTCCTCCTGTCTGGTCGTGACCTGTTATTGTGTTCCAGCCTAATTTGCATATTCTCTCTCTCTCTCTCTCTCTCTTTCTCTCTCTCTCTCTCTCTCTCTCTCTATATATATATATATATATATATATAATAAAAGAGTGATATTAATCATCACTCTGAGACACTTAAGCCATGCACACCACCCAATCAGAGCAACTATATGCAAATTAACTCAGCCAAGATGGTGGTCAATTTGTATACACAGGCACAGAGTGAAGACTGAAGACAGCTTAGAAGGAAGCCAAGTGCTGCAGAAGGGAGCCAAGCAGCAGAGAAGGGAGGTAGCGAGGCAGCAGAGATGGGAGGGAGCGAGGCAGCAGAGACTGTGAAGACTGGAGGGAGCAAAGTGGCAGAGAAGAGAGGGATCTGAGGCAGCAGAGACGGGAGGAAGCGAGGCAGCGGAGAAGGGAGTGAGCTTTGCTCACTTCTCTGCTTCACTCCGGCTCAGGAAGTCCTATTCTTGCAGGCATCTTCCTGCAATGGGCCTCTAGTGTATATAGTTATAGATCTAGATCTAGATCTAGATATCTTAACTAATAAAAGCATAATATTGAAATTAACTGTTTCTTCGGGATGTCCAACAGCCAATCAGAGTGACTGTATGCAAATTAACCCAGCCAACATGGCGGCCACCACTCATGGAGTAAATGGCAGCTTCCATTGCAGCAGGAGTGAAAGTGAAACTGTCTGCGCGCTGGCTCGCTTATCCTTGCCTGAAAGCAAAACATGTTTGCAACATGTTTGCAACATTGTATAAATCATAGAATCCTCGGGAGCTGAAGGCCCAGCCTGAGCACTAAGTACCATTGTGTCATTATAGAAGCTGCCAGCTGAAGCAGAAAGGAGGCTTCTTATTAGGCTGTGACTTAAAGGAACAGCATCAATTATAGAAGATAAACAAACTCCAGAAACCTGCGTCCAGCCTTGCTGGGACATTGGGTCAATGGAAGCTGTGGGCAGCCTTAAAGCCTGAAAGTGCCAATCAGCCCGTCACCCTCGCTGGCCACAACCCAATGGGGTGAGGGACATTCCTGGAGGGCTTGGCCAGCCTGCACACAGCCATCAGCTCGTCACCCAGGCTGGTCAGGCACGCCAGCGGTGGACATCCCCAGAGGGGTCCCAGACTGTGAGAGGGCACAGGCCAGGCTGAGGGACCTCCCGAGTGCACAGAGCGGCTATAGGGCAGAACAGCGCAGGACCCAGGACCAGTGCGTGGGAAAGAGGCAGCAGGGTTGGCGGCCTGCTTGGCGGCTCCCCAGGCCCTTTGCGGGGCACCAGGGAGCGGGAAAGAGGCAGTGGGGGCTAGGGCCTGCTTGGCGGCTCCTCAGGCCCTTTGAGGGGCACCGGGGAGTGGGTAAGAGGTGGCAGGGGGTCGGTGGCCTGCTTGGTGGGCTTCCCAGGCCCCTTGCAGGGCACCAGGAAGCAGGAAAGCAAGGTGGCGGGCCAGGGAGTGGAAAGGAGGTGGCAGGGGGTCAGTGACCTGCTTGGTGGGCTTCCCAGGCCCCTTGCAGGGCACCGGGGAGTGGGAAAGCAAGATCTTGGGGGCTGGAAGCCTGCTTGGCGGCTCCCCAGGTCCCTTCCAGGGATCAGGGAGCAGGAAAAGGCCGGCCTGACCACAAGGCGGGGTTTTCCCTGCTTTCTGGTGGCTGGAGGAAGATGGGCAGTAGGCAAGCTTAGGAGGCAGGCATCACCCAGCCCTGGCCACAGCTCAAAAAAGAGAACAACATGCAGGGGAGGGCAAGAGTCTGAGAGATCAACATAGAGGGGTTGCCTGTTCCAAGCCTCCATGGTGTGCCTGGGGGCAGGCCCCCAGCAGGTAGACACACACAGGAGGACTGCTCCAAGCCTCAGATGCGGCTGGGGGCAGGTCCCCAGTGGCGATACACACACACACACACACACACACACACACACAAAAGGCGCCTGCCAGACTGGGGCCATCATCGGATATCCACTGAGGGGTTCCAGACTGTGATAGGGGGCAGGCTGGGCTGAGGGACCCCCACCTTCCCCCCGTGCATGAATTTCATGCACCGGGCCCCTAATAGATATATAGATATATAGATATATAGATATATAAATATATACATATATACATATATACATATATACATACTAGGGGCCCGGTGCACAAAAATTTGTGCACTCGGGGTGGAGGGAGTCCCTCAGCCCGGCCTGTGCCCTCTCACAGTCTGAGACCCCTCAGTGGATGTCCTATGATGGCCCCAGTCTGCCAGGCGCCTTTTGTGTGTGTGTGTGTGTGTGTGTGTGTGTGTGT